>JACXGI010002738.1:56771-70266 GCA_016801175.1 Esox masquinongy | reverse complement strand
ATACCTCATTTATACCTCTGCAGCATTTAATTTATACCTCATTTATACCTCTGCAGAATTTCATTTATACCTCATTTATTCCTCTGCAGCATTTCATTTATACCTCATTTATTCCTCTGCAGCATTTCATTTATACCTCATTTATTCCTCTGCAGCATTTCATTTATACCTCATTTATATCTCTGCAGCTTTTCATTTATTCCTCGTTTATTCCTCTGCAGCATTTCATTTATACCTCATTTATACCTCTGCAGAATTGAATTTATACCTCATTTATACCTCATTTATACCGCTGCAGAATTTCCACATATTTATATATTGCTTTTAGTGCACAATCTATACATGTGGCGTCGGAAAAAATATTTTGGCGTCAGCTGGATCATAGTGCTATTTCTTCTATCTGTCTCACGTGACCATTGAATCTATGTTGGCTTTTTTTTTCCATGTAGACCTTTTTCCATTTCCTCAGTGGCAACGAGACAAAAAAAGTGTATCCGATTGAAATCTCGGATTTGCAATAAAGATCCATTTTCAGAAAGCTCCTGGATTATGAATGATATGCTCGCCCCTTAGTTGAGTGGTTGACAGTGTCCGTAAGTATCATGAGAATGTTCTTAAACTACAGACTTAGGTCTTGCAGAGAGATAGAGACCTGGCAGGCTATTTTTACCTGCCTATCTGCCTGTCAGACCAGCTGCTTGCCCATCCCTTGTTTCTGTTAATAGGTCAATGTCTCACCTGTGAAATAAATAGGGGTTGTTTTAACTAACTAATCATGGCATGGGGTTGTTCAGTTGCAGAGATGTTGTTTATAATCCTAAGAAACAAATTAATCTGCCTCATATATTGCTTTTACAGAGTTACATAACAAAACAAATGTCTAAAGCACTATCGAAATGCTACATGATATACAACTTTTTCAATAAATTAATTAGTGGTCTTAACAATTACATTTGACATTATAGTAATTTAGCAGGACTTGTTATCTTGAGAGGCTGAAAGTTAGGACGTCTTTCTTAAGACTACTAGAGTATAACAATGATGTATAAACAAGTGCATTACTCACATAGGAAAAACACTCCATTCCAGCTAAACAGCTAAGGGAAGACACAGTATCTTTTTTCAACATTACTACAGTTGAAGTACAAGTAGGGTGAAGGATAAAGGGAATACACCACATTCATTGTCAGCAAGAAAAACATATTTCTGCTTTGTAGAAAGGAGCAGGGATAATGACACGTTCATAGCAAAAAAAAAGAAGCTATTTCTCTTTTTTCGCCCCTGGAGTCGCTTCAAGCTCAAACCCCCATATCCCAGCATGTCTCAATGAAGGTAAAAATAATTACCAAAGTAAACATACAGATGTTCCTTTGTGGATGTAGAGGATCCAGGGGTGATGTTATCTGTTATTACAGAGCAGAGTACAGATTTGATGAAAGGGCCCTTTTCTTTACTGGCCCCAGGTAAATTACAGTACATCTTCACGTACATGAACATTACATGCCTTTACAGTGAACACATACGTCGACATTACATGTCTTTAAAAGGAACACACATTCACCAACCTTTAAAACATACACAGACGTTATCCTCTCCTATTTATGGACAACAACATTCCATTGTTCCATGTGTACGACGACATTCAGCTAACGCGGTCACGCAGAAAACACTGTGGCCTGGTGTGTTGCGACTGGGGACGGGGTGACATGTCTCCTGAAAGACGCCAGACCCAACAGGCGGCATTACAATGGCGCCGATGTGTAAGCAAAGGTTCAAGTAGCTCCGCCCATTGTTCTGCATCAGCCGATGAAATGAAAATATCAAACGTGCAAGCACATTCCAGATAGATGAACCCTAATTTTAACCCCAAAAAGGCCTTTAAATAAAAATTAGGAGGAGCGTGATGGACCAGTGTGGGTGTCGTGGTCACAGAGCCACCTGCTGGGGAGTAATCAGAATTGACCACTTCGGAACACAGTCCATTGACTGGTTCAAGTAATCAAGGTGATGGTCAGACTGGTTGGCTAAGCCTCAGATTGTTTACTTCCTTAAATAGAATAAAGGCACTGATCATTGCTGCTGTGGGTAGTAGTTAGTGTGAACTCTACTTCTCAACCCACTCTACTTCTCAACCCAAACGTTCTCAACCCACTTTTCTTTTTTTAGTGTCCTTCCTGCATCCACCAGTGCCACGTCCACATCAGTGTGTTTTATCACTGTTTAACAAGCTGTGTTTAGGAGCTGCAATGCATCCAGCAGCTTATTTGATCCTCTGGTGGTTAGTGAGACTTTAAACTGTGGTGTCAATGCACCAAACAAGATCAAAAATGAGGTCCTGCTCCGGGATCAGGGTCAGTGACAAGGTCACTGGTGTCCCTAATTTGCTGTCGTGAAAGCTGCTCATTACCTTTTGAGCAAGATGGACTGACTGACGCCCCATGTCTCTCCTCTCTCCCTTGTCATTCCCCCCCCCCCTCCGTTTCTCTTCAGGGTAGTTTCTATGTCCCAAGTGAGAACTGTCTACAAAGAGCTCACACGTGGCATCGCAGACTCTGTCGCCTCCTGCTGGTGGTACACAGAGGCCTCCGTTCCTACTGCACCACACTCATGAAGGAAATCCCACAGCTGAAGCTGGTGGACACAGGTGAGGCAACAAGTGGCATTTTACACAGTGTCTGTATCTATGAAATGAAATCAAGTCAGTCAGCGAATACCTTTAAAGCAGGTTGATCCGTGCTGTGTGGAGTTAAGCTGTGCTTAGTAATCTCTTTCCTGTGTCACAGAGGAGCTGCCGGTTGAAGAAACACTGAATCAGCTGACAATAGAGTTGCAGGTGGGTTTTATGTGATGTGCAGCCCAATGTCCTCTTATCAAGCTAGCAGCTTTTTAAACACACACTGAGCCTCTCTGTCTCCCTCCGTCAGCTGCAGGGAGGCCACGAGAAGGTAGCCGAGCAGATCAGCAGAGATCTGACCCAGCTTGGCTCCCAGCTGTCTGCCCTATGGAGCCGCTTCCTGGAAAGCGCAGTGCCCAACATTCACATACTGTCCCATCTGGCCCAGGAACACCACACACTCAGGGTGAGCACCTGACCTTTTACCCCTAACGCCTGACCATAACCCCTAACCCAATCCCCTCGACCAGCACCACACACTGACCGCAGCACCCTTGAGATCCGACTGATCGCATTCCGGCTAATCCATTATTCAGGGTGTAACACTAGAACAGGAAGCTTTGGCCTTCGTACAGCCCTTTGTTCTCTTCAGGTTGTGTGTGTCAGACCGTGTGAATACCATCAGGTCTAATACACCACCATAAAGACATTATATCTGAGAAACACAAAAGTTATTCTCATCGAATCATTGGAAGGATTCATGTAAACTTAATTTTTTCTCACGAAAAATGTTGGCAATTATTATTCACAGAGGCTGCATTTATAGAGGAACACGAATTCTGATATCTTTTCACTAATTCGTTTTTTTTACCAAACAGCCAATCAGCTCAGATAAAAAAAGATCTGATGGGAAAGGTTTTTATATAATTGGTCAAAAGACCAGTTGGTGGGAAAAAGAATTGTGCTGGCTGTGTAACATCAGCTGTAATTATTTTCATTTGCTGTTACAGCAGGATTCTGCTCCGCTGTGGAAATACCTTTCAAACTAATACCTTGCACGTGTAACAAATCCAAAGGCTCTGAATTGTCTCTCAAAGGGTTAGTTAGCTTAATTTATCTTGTCTGTTTTTCTGTCCGTGGATCATAGCCTACAGCCTGTAATGCTGACCTTTTGCCCAGTTATTAGCCAGAAATGTGTGATTGGTCAATTAAAGGACATATATCAGAATAAGATTGCCTGTATAAACCCAGCCATAATGAACACAGTCTGTCTATATTAAAATACACTTCACTTCATGCCTTTCACTCACAGGATGGTTGTGATTTCAATTAACACTTATTCCTTAATTATCTTGAGAAAAAAGACACAGAAACACTGTCTGTGTCTGTCTGTCTCTGTGACTATAACAGGAGGCAGGGTACTTTAGCTAACTTTTTAAGCATAATTCAACATGTTCATCAACTGTTTGACACTGTTTTATATAGGGTGAGTGTATAAATGGGACACTTTTTTTTACATATTGTGTGATTGGGACACATATAAATATGTGAAAATGTTGGAATTTTGCCAAATGTCCCATTGTCAAAATTCTCACATGTATATTAACAATTTACACACCTTTCTTAATTTCTCTTTGGTGACTTTTTGAAGATCATTGCCTTGAATTCATATAGTAACTAATGTAGTTCATTTCTCAGTGAGGAAATTTAAAAGGTTCTCGTTTGTGTGTTGTCCTGATGCCAGGTCAGGCGGTTTTCAGAAGCATACTTCTTCACAGAACACCCGAAAGACACGTCCCTGACGTTTCAAGAAGACCTGTGAGTAATGATGCATTCATTTCGCTCTGTTACAGATGATATTTTAATGCTGTTTTTGATGTTATTTTAATGCTTCACCAAAGGCATAACAGTGAAAGAGAGGTTTTATGTATTTGAGTGCTTAGAATATGAAGTGTATCTTCTTTTACCGCTGTATATTCTTTCTCCTGGTTAAAGGATCAACAGGCACAGTCAGATAGCTTTGGAGGTACGTAACTCTGACTACCTGACCAGAATGCCCCCATTACCTGTAGAGTGCCTGGACATCGACGGAGACTGGAACAGCCTGCCTATCATCTTTGAAGACAGATATGTAGAGTCTCCATGTACTGGTGAGTTGACTAAGTCTGGTGTTTCGTTCAACAGCTACAGACTATTGAAAGCAATTTCCTCGGTGTTTGCTGCAATCGTGATCAACGAAAAATCCCCTGTCAGCAATTCAACAATGCTTCTTAATGTTTCAGATAAATATTACATACTGCGTGTAGTATAGATCAGCACGATTCAAACAAGTCTAAAGTCTTAAAATGTTTCTCCATCTTTATTTCTAGATTGGGGATATGTGCCAACACCTCTATCAACCAGTGAACAGGCCAGCCCTCCTGTCACTGATACCAACAACTGTCCTCCTGCCCTGGACAAGATCACCAGTTCACCAGCAATATTAACCCAGGAGCCTAACAGGAGGGAGGACTCCATTAACCTGCCTACATTAGGGTGTATCACAAGAGAGCAGAGCATCAGTATTATAACTGATAAGATTAGTTCTCCAAGTATGGAGACTCCAGACCCAGACCAGGCGGAACCAGGCCAGAGAGACCCAGTCCCACCAGGGGTTCCACAGAGACAGGCTGAGGTGGTGGACATGCCAGGGGAGAGCCCTGGTCTTGGCATGAGGTTCATCACAGTCGAGCCTGATGATGTGGATCCATTCAGAGGAGAGGCGGTGCTGACGGTCTCCTCCCACCTTAAACGCCACACCGACCTGCACCGTAACCCTGACAGTGAAGATGTTGCTTGGAAAGACGTCATCACAGAGAGACACCAGAACAGCGTCACTACAGAGGGGATTGATTTGGACATGGAGGAGAATAATGTCGCTGTGGCGTTGAGTCAGTCTCTGGACGATGACAGCGAGGATGTTCTGAGTGGTCTTACCAGTAACACCCAGGCTCCGCTCAAAGACCATCCCCTCACACCCCCTCTGCCTACAGACTTGAGGAGAGAGCTGGCCCACCGCGGGTGGGTGGGGGGCTCCAAGATCATGAAACGCTCCCCCTCTGTCATCTCCGACTCGGGAATCGAGAGTGAGCCCAGCTCGGTGGCTTGGCCCCTGGATGCTCCCCGGATGGTAGGAGGGCGCCCTCTGGAGGAGAGCCTGGTGCTGCAGCGCCTGGCAAGGAGACACACGGCCCACCGCAGCTCCCTGGACGGCCTGCAGACAGAGAGCGGGGCCAGTGGGGGAAGCCTGCCAAGTGGAGGTGGCGGAAGCACAGGCATCCAGGCCTCCCTAACCTCCATCTCCTCTCTGCCCTTTGAGGACGACGAGGAGCAGAGGAACCAGCAGCAGCTCAGTAAGCTGACCAAGTCCGTCTCGGCTCCTCAGATCTCCAGCCCTGAGGACACAGAGGAGGACCAGGGAGGAGCGGAGGAGGAGGTGGCAGACACGGACAGTGAGGGGACCAGCGGCTACCACGACCAGGAGGACGGATACTCCTCCATCTCCAGCGCTACCACCAGTATAACAACGGGGGACATGATCAGAAACCAGGAGTCCTTAGCCGGAGTCAATCTCTCCTCTCTAGAGGACATCCAAGAGGGAGAGCATTCTGAGGTCGGTTTGTTCGACTATGGACCAAATCGCTCACTGCCCCAGCAGGAAAACAGAGCTCACCAGGAGAGTGGTCGGGTTTTTAAAGAAACTCTTCGAAGTAACAGATCTGCTCTGCCAAAGTCCCTGTCAGATACCCACGACATGAAGGCCGTGTTAAGTGGTGTTAGCCGAGTACCTGAAGTCCGGCTTTTCCAACAGTACATCGAAGGCCGCGATGAAGCGGAGGACCAAGCCGCGATCAGTCTGAAAGATAGAAACCATCTGATCGGAAGCAGTGGTGGTGTGCTGACCTCAGTCGAACCGGGTCTCTGTGAGGGGGAGATGGCCCCTTGTAACTGTGAGATGAAGCCCTGTGAACAGGTGGAACAAGTGGAGGACAGTCCAGTCGGAGATGACTGCCATCCGACTCTCCATCCGATTGGGCTGAGTGACCTTGTCGACCGGGAACAGCAGGGTCACGGCGAGACTCCGAGCCAGAGCCTCCATCGGGTCGGTCTGCGTGACCTGGTGGTGGTCTCACAAAGAAAGAGCCTCCACGACGCCAGGCCTATCCCGCCTATTGCCAACCACACGGAGAGACCCGTGGACCTGTTAGGCCTTACGGCCAATGACACAGCCGCGCCTGTTGACTTGAATGACAGAGAACAGCTTGATTTCAATGTTCAGACCAAGCCAGCTAAGATTTCCGGTAGCTCCGGGTCAGGCCTGTCCTTTATGAACAGGAAGGTTGTGGAGGTGGTTAATATGTCTGTGTCTTGCGCTCCAACTTGTCTCCCTTTCTCCTCCGTTCTCCGGGACTCCCCATCTATCAGTGGCATCTCCTCCCGCCAGGCCGTCTCCCCAATTACGCATCAGCCCCTGGGCTCATTTGGCATTATCTCCTCATCCTCGTCCGAAGCCCTGGGGTCAGAAGACGACACCAACGAGAGGATGCTGCAGTGAGATACTTTTCTATTTTTTGCTTTAGAATTATTTTTATTGCTCTTCAATGCCTTCATTTTAACGCAGGCGATTTTATAACGCAGTATGTAAAACGGTGGTTTCCCATAATGTGGTTATGTGGACTTACACTTGCCCCGTCTGCTCGCGCTGTATTCCAGGTTTTACAGGTCCAAAGAGGATCTGATGAAGGAGCTGTCATTCCAGGCCACCCTGTACAGTGATCTTCCTAACCTGGCCTCCGAACTGCCCTACTTCCCCCCTGAAGAAGACGATGAAGAGTTTGAGGATGGCATACACCTGGTTGTCTGCGTCCACGGCCTCGATGGTGAGACCATTGATCAGTCATTTAATGATTCAATGAAATTAATAAATTGTGTGATCCATGAGTTGACAGCCGGGAAGATACTTCTTTAAAATGAGATCAATTCTGCTAACAGTTAAAGGTCATAACTGCTGCCTCCTATGAAGAGTAATGGGGCCTAATATTATAAAAACAACAGCATAGTTCCATCAAACATGACATACATACATACACACATATATACAAGCATAAGCACACACATGAAAGTTACAAAAGCAAAAGCCAAATATTGAACCAGTTGCGTCAGGAACAGGATCGGGCCGTCACCGAGGATAACATAAGACATTAGAAACAAATTTAGAAACAAATTTTACATAAAAAAACGTTAGAAACATGTTCATACATAAAAATGAACAAATAAAAACATGACATTGAAACAGACAGAAGCGTTATACAGTGTAAGTGTGTGTGTACTATACTATGGCATGCGGCTCAAGATTTTAATACCACTCAGGATAAGTGTCTGCTAAATGTATCACTGGTCAACAAACCTACATGACACTGTTTTGACTTTTTGACTGTTTTCACCGTTCTGTAATACAGGGCACTTGTTTTCTAATAAGTCCCAGGCCAGGTGTTTCAAGATGTGTTGTTATAATATCTCCTAGGGAACAGTGCAGACCTTCGCCTGGTGAAGACCTTCATAGAACTGGGATTGCCTGGGTCCAGATTGGACTTCCTCATGTCTGAAAGGAATCAGGTAAATTACAGTATATTGAAAGTCCACACTAATAAAATAAATATTGATTTCTAATAATTGATAGTCTATAAGGGAATGATGTGAATGTGCTTCAGTTTTGACTAAAAATAAGTAGAAAATCAGAAATGTCCAATAAGTTGAAAATCTAAAAGGTGAGTTGACTGAGACTTTCTCAATGGCAACATTCACATTTAAGTAATTTAGCAGATGGTCATTTTGACATACAAGTGTAGCTGAATGTGGTAAAGTATACTGCTGCTCTGAGAGCAACACACCTACAATAAAGAAGCAAGTAGGCTATATGTGTGGTATATTTCATATTGATATCAATGTAGCTGTCCTTGCTAATTAATAATAGAGATAACTTTTTCAGTAGATTCTTGAAAGTAATGTGAAAAGCTTGACTCACAACCAACAGGCAAAATTGGTCAATGCCCATATAATCATAATATAATTCAAAGCTGTCTATACACTCCATCTACATTCAACAATTAAACATGTAAAAGCCCTGTAAATGACATTGCGAAGGCATTCAAGTAATAAGAAAAGGCCTAAACCATACATTAGTACGATCAGAAATATACCCCAAAAAATACTTGAGGGAAAACCAATTCATTTATCCCTCTGGCATGATGCCTAGGCAGTTGTACAGAAGTAGGTGTTTACCATATAGATTAGTTGCGGTCTCCTCGTTCATGCTGAGTTAAATCTTATGAGACAATTCGGATTCCATTCTCCCTCCTAGCCGCTTTTGTAGATAAAACTAACTGTGTTTACTGAATGGGCCTGTTTTTTTGGACGGAGAAGGGTTTTTGCACACTGCTGTAGATGGCCCCAATGGGACACCATAAAGCCATGCCAACTGCACACTAGGCATTGCTAACAAAGGCTTGCTTGTAACTTTGAAGAACACTGAGTGGGACCCATTTGTTGTTGCTGGCTGTGGTTGAGGTATCACTTTGCAAGAATGTGCAAGCCACAATAAACTTTGCTTCCCCTGATTCCATTTTTGTTAGATTTAACGATTGTTCACATTCACACCCTACGAAAGCGAACGGCTGTGTTTAGATTCTAATGCATAGTGGTAAAATTGGAGAACACCCTTAGATTATTGTGCATCCTAAACGACTTAACAAGGGCGCTGCCTGATTGGCACGGTGTGTCCAATTTAACCACTATGCATTCGAATTTAAACACAGCCGTTGGCTTTTGTAGGGTGTCAATGTGAACAATCGTTAAATCTAACAACAATGGAATCAGTGGAAGCGAAGTTCATTGTGTTGATCAGAATCCGTGTTTGAATTTGAACTACTTAACTACTAAATACAACATGAATACACCCGCTCCGATATCTAGGGAGGCCATGCAGCCAAGCCTGCCATTTCATAAGTGAATTTTGTCATTTAAAATTTAAACTGCAATTCATCCCAACCTTGCCCATATGCCCACAGCTGGCAAAACCCAAGCTGCAGACGACCCCACTGTGTTAAATTTGGTTGGATTTTGAATATCCCTAACCTGGTGTTGGTTCCGGTCTATCATTAAATGACACAATGCACAGGGGGCTATGTTTTCAAGCTTTAAAATCTCTCTCAAATTATAAATTGTTCAAATGGATTTACACATATTAAATGCATTTCATGAGGTAACTAAAATGTGTGCAACGTGACCTCCGTATAGTTTCCCATTTGAATTGTGTACTTTAGTGACGGTCCCTAAGTAGACCCAGAGGTAAGCTCTCCGAAGTCAACCAACTTTGCCACCTGTCGCACACAAGCTAGCTGAATCGATTTATCAAAAGAAATAACCTGGTTAGACTCTTACATAATCAACCTGGGTGAGTGACTCATTGTGTCCTGGCAGAGTGACTGTACAAACGCTTCCCACACACACACACACACACAGACCCACACACACACACACACACACACACACACACGCACACAGACCCACACACACACACACACAGACCCACACACACACACACCTACACACACACGCACACACACACATGCACACACACACACAAAAGACATGAACAATAAATCACATTCCCCAAGAGTTCAGTGGCCCTGTAACATGTGTACTGTGCACCACACAAGGCCTTGTGTGAAACATGCTTTTTTCTCTCTATACAAACTAAATACATATTCAACTATGTTGATGATATGTCTTTCCTTCTCTCCCTTGGTTCCAGACTGACACATTTGCAGATTTCGACACCATGACAGACAGGCTACTAGACGAGATCATCCAGCACATTCAGCTGTACAACCTCACAATCGGACGGATTAGGTCAGTGTCCTTATCAGCACACAACATTAAGTCCCATCTTAAAACCCACACAATATGAAGGCATAGATAAAGCAATAAGAAGTAATGGAATAGCATAACATATGCTGTTTTTGCTTTAGCCAGTTGATGGCAGCATTAGAATACATTTGGGTTTTCTGTATGAGCTCAATCCTCCAAGAACTAGCAAACTGAAGATTTAATAACCAGAAAAATATGAATATTCCCACGTCCTGTCAATCACTTAGTGTCTTCAATATAATGTCCTAGATTATATTTGTCTTTGCAGCAGAAGACTTAAAATGAATTCAAATCAAATTTAATTAATGAGATGTACAGTATGTTAAAAATATATTGTGCTTAAAGGAAAGATTAACCCAAATAATATATTTTGGTATATGTTTAATTAGTCCCATTTTGTACAGTGCAGTTCCAAAAATGTTTTCATTTCAGCAGTCATGTTTTCAAGATGTAGTTCTTTACAATACAGAAAAGCAAAACACACTGCCGTTTGTACAGAAGTTTTAAAGTATATATTTTAAGCTAGGATGAGCTGTCACTCACCTGCCAGTTGCTGAGGAACAGGAGACCACCAAGAATGAATTTAGTAACAGAAGAAGGAGGATCTCCGCACACTCAGAATCAATGAAGTTTTCAATGTATTTGTTTAGATTAGTTCACTCGAAACAATTATAAAACTAATGAAACAAATACCAAAATATAGTTTTTGGTAAAGGTTTATTCGAAGATACCAGAATGCATCATTAAGTATGCGACTTCTACTCTGGAAATGTGTTTTGTAGACTAATGATGTGTGGTGCCACTGTACCAGCTGTCTCTTTCCACGTTGTCTTTATATGAAGCTAATGTTGAAGGAGACAGTTAAGGTCTGGTATTGAGGGGTACTGGCTGGCCATTACTGTGATGAAAGTGATACTACTGTAATTAACATATGAAAAATGAACATCTAATGGTATTTAGCATCTCATTGACTGAAGGGACAAAACAGCTGCTTTTAATGACTAAGATAATGTAGCTACCATTATCATAGTCATTAAAATGTTGAGACATGCCCTTACTTTGGAGGACGTTTCTGTGAACATACATTTCCTTTTTAAAGCTAAAACCATAAAGATGTATTTTCTTTACAATACTCAAAGCCAAGGTTGGATGAGTTTGGCCTGACAACTTCATACTAATTCCTAAAGCCCTTCTTTGCTTTAAATAAACAATATAATGTTGTTTTAAGGTGACATTAGCATACACCATGTTGCAATTCAATTTTTAGTTTTAGGATCAGGGTCTTATTTGGTTTTGAACGGGCGTAGAAACAGACGGACACACAAATAATTCTACAAAAACACAGATGGCTATTTAATGTAAATGTAAACTAAATTAAACTGTAGACTAGAGTGTGATTGCTGTGCGTAGCTTTTATTTTTTAATAAGCTCTGTAGTCAGTCGCCTAATTCTTCGATTCCGTAAGCCACGGTCCATCTAAGGAGACCTGAGGAACAGAAGAGTCATTTTTATTTTATTTTTGTCTGCTCTTTACATACCTCAGCTTTATAGGTCACTCTCTGGGCAACGTGATTATCCGGTCAGTGCTGACAAGGCCTCGCTTCCGCTGCTACCTGGTCAAACTGCACACCTTCCTGTCTCTGTCCGGACCACATCTGGGAACGCTGTACAACAACAGCACTCTGGTCAGCACAGGTGAGGTGGGGTGATGGGGTAATCATACCTACTTAAAATTCCCTGCAGAACACATGCAGGAATAACAAAAACACACAGTTGTTTACTAGATTTATACATCATAATCTAGTTGTCTCCTCAGCAGAGGTGTCACCAGGCCTGGTCTTTCTAGGCTATAGTACAGGTGGGATTTTTGGTCAGGCCCAAGTGTTTTGCTAGCTGACATTAACGCAGCTGGGAAGTTGTTACTGAAAGGCGTGCAACGAGAGCCGATGAGTGCTTCGTTTTCATCGATAATTTAGCAGGGCTGTATCGTATGCCCCCTCACATTTCACCAGTCAGCGTAGCGTTAGTATTTAGCTCCACTTCAATGGGGGTATTTAGGTCCAACTTCAATGAGGGATTTCTGTGAATCTTAGTCTTATTTATTACATACATTTTGACTGTGGTTACTGAAGGTCTGTGGCCGATGTCTGTGATTGTTAAAGGTCTGTGGCTGATGTCTGTTGTTGTTAAAGGTTTGCGGCTGATGTCTGATTGTTAAAGGTCTGTGGCTGATATCTGTTTTTGTTAAATGTCTGTGGCTGATGGCTGTTGTTGTTAAAGGTCTTTGCCTGATGTCTGTTGTTGTTAAAGGTCTGTGGCTGATGTCTGTTGTTGTTAAAGGTCTGTGGCTGATGCAGAAGCTGAAGAAATCTGGATCATTGCTGCAGCTCACCTGTAGAGATCACGCCGATCCTCGGAAAACCTTCCTCTATCTACTTAGCCAAAAACCAGGTAAGTACTGTTATACGTAATGGAGGCTAAAATACAGTATACTGTAAGAGCACAATGAGCTCACATTTTCATAGAAACCTTTGTTGTCTTTTTTGTTTCAGTTTTTTTTTTGTCTCCACATGAGTCAGCTTGCTAACAACCAGACTCCACTAGCTGGCTGGCACTATTCAGGGAAGCCTCCCTGTGTGAGATGAACAAAGCAACCCTGTGTCAAAGACTCCAAGTAGATAAGCCAGAAAAAAAAAAACGTTTTTTTTCCAAGAGCTGTGCCGGGCTGACAAAATGATCCAAACCCTGTCATTTGAAACCCAGCAGTACTCTCCCTTAAAAGCACAATGACAGGAGACACAAGAAAAAACACAGCTTTATCAGTCGAGGGCTGTCAGACTATGATGATGCCACCAAGTGATACATAAATATAACCCGCAAACACTTTCTCTGTCTCTCTTTGGTCCGACCCGA
>JACXGI010002738.1:33075-56671 GCA_016801175.1 Esox masquinongy | reverse complement strand
GTGTTCCATACCAAATGTGTTTCAGAAGCATAATTAACGTAGTTAACAATCTTCATCACATACTGTACCTATCTCCACATTGACGTGCAAATGCGATATAGAAATGTAGAATTACTGAAAGCCTTTGAAACGTTCCCTACACCCTAACCTGTTAGTGTTTTCGCGCTGTTGCTCTTGTGTGCAGTAACTAACGACGTGCGTCTGTCGCCATGTTCAAGGTCCGGTGTACACAGAAATGATCAACAACCTGCTCCAGCCGCTGGTAGGCGCTAAGGACTGTCGTCTGATTCGACAGAATGTGTTCCACGCCCTGCCCAACACCGCCAACACTCTGATTGGCCGAGCAGCTCACATTGCGGTGCTCGACTCTGAGCTCTTCTTGGAGAAGTTCTTCCTGGTCGCCGGGCTCAACTACTTCAAATAGTACTTAAAACGACTTCCAGTACAGTCTTAACTACTGCTAGGGGTTGCGCTATTACTTCAAATAGAGCAGTACACTGTAGCGATAGTTACTTCATAGGGGAGATAGTCGAGTGCATAGTGGCTTGCCAAGGCGGTGTCCTGTCAGTCAGTTTGCCAAAGTGTATACATACGAATATGGCTCAGAGATCCTGTTACAGTTTCACAGCATATCAACATCTCCTTGTTGCCGTTGACTGGTTTGGTGGATTTGGCGAGAGAAAGGGGATCCAGACAACCGTCACCATGTAAAATGTATATAATGTATGCATGCCCTGTTGTCAAAAGCGCTCTCCTACCCATCCCTTTTGACAGGGCGTATACAGTATGTCAACTGAAAAGCCTTCGGCAAATTTGTGGTTAATAGTGGTGTTGTGTAGGCCTTATCAACACCCCCTTAGCTGCATTACGAAATTATTTTGATAATCAAGAATATTTGTTTTTCGTCATTGAGAACGGGATGGAAGACCCACTTGAAGGATTGAAACTGTTGAAACAGGGGAGATAGTTGCTGGGAATTGAACTCCTTGATTGTACGTTTTATAATAGAGATGTTTGAAACCCCACAGAGGACTGTGGCAGTGATACAGTATACTGTAAACAAATTTTGTTTTTACGAAAGAAATTTAGATATCATTATTATTTATTTTTTTATTATGTCATATCCATACATTCAATACGAGCATTGTGTTGTGTATTTTATATCATACACTTCTTACATAAACCTAATACATAAAGGCCATACTCCATACATACTCTGCAGTATACAGTGTATTATACACAATGCAAGCCAAACATAAACAATACACTTATTTTATATGCTCATACATATTCAATATCTAAAATGTGGTTTCGTCGTAAGCATATATGTATGTGTCAATCAAACTGCTGAGTTGAGTTGGAATATCTTCAACTGTGTAATGCCTTTTTTCTTTAAAAGATGGTTTTGGGTCCTTGTATATGTAGACAGTAGGCTTACATATCTTATCCTCCTCCACCTATTACATACTAATCCTACTGAGATATGACTATTGCCACTACAGGGCCTACTGTGTAATTGTCTGGGATGATGACCATTTGAATGGTCATAGAATCATAATTGCTATGGCACATATTCTAGGAAAATGTGTATATAAACTGAGGAACAGCATCTCTGCTTTTGGCACTTAGTAGTTGGAGGTATGCATCTATCCATCCAAATGACATTTTCCATTTCTATATTAGAGAGCAGTTAGGTGTGTCTACGGTATGGAGGTCATGTACTGACCCAGACAGGCACTTTATAGTGAACAGACAGACACCTTACAGCAAAAATGTCCATAGAAGTATTGCTTTTCAAAGCCCATGCAATCCTACATTGTCCTTCGTTTGATAACATGCGTTATATTATATTGTATATACATCATTCTCCGCTCACCGACTAGCTTTGAAGGATGCGGCTGGTGCCCATGCAAAGTAACTTGACCTTAACTGTCTCCTATTGTAACGTCCCGTCTTCTAGTGCTGTGCTGTCGCCATCATTAAGCCCTGTCCCATTGTCCTTGCTGGACAAAAGGTGACATCTCCAAGTGCTCTTTTTGTAAGTTGAGCTCTTGCTGCCGCTGTGTTTACTCTAGCGCTGCTTGGTAAGCGGAGTGTCACTTTGATTGACTTTAATTAAATGGCTTTCCCATTGGTTTGCGTGGACACACATCACACGCACACACATACGCACACGGATCACGTGGTTCCACGGACGAGTGGATGGTTGCTTGTGGAGCTTCTAAAGCCGCTGTGTCAGCAGTCTACTGAAGCTAGCTGGCTTCATGTATAATTTCCTTTTGATCCCCTATCCCAATTTGCTTTTGCTCCCAAAAGGACCAAACTTTTTGTCTGTTTGCTCAAAGGGTCACATCGTTTATAAAGTGATGAGGGTTTGACTTACCTTGAGTGCAAGGTCTTGTGTGGATCGGGGATTTGATATTCATTCTTTGCAGGTTGAGTTGATTACTTTATTGATATGTCGTTGTTTTCCTTCATGTTTCTGTATATTTTCCTGCCTGAAGGAACACTGTAGCTGTACAGATGTGTTTATACTCAACACACAGCTCAATTCAAACAGTTAACATTTATTCATGCAGTAAACATTTACTATACAAAGTCCAGATTCTATACAAGCTCTGAGAATTCTGAGCTTCCCCACAGTCAGATGGGGTTAGAGTTAGGTTAAATTTGATTTAAACATGATTACGCTGTATACTTTCCATTTTCTTTCTGTCCTGTTCACCCCCAGAGTATATACTGTATGACAGTAGGGGGATAACAACCAATGATATGGTTGACCAAACAGTTTTAAACTTATTGGATCATTATTTGTCATAGTGAGACAAAATTGTCTGTGTGCGTCCTTTGTGTGTGCTTCCGTATAAAAAGCTGTAAGGCAGCCTCATGTCAAGTTTGTGTTGTGAGTTTATTTTGATGGTATTATTGTCCTCTTTCTGCTGAACATTGTGCTGGAATATGACTCAGTTCCAACCGTTTGACGTGAATGTATCAGGAAAAAAAAACACATTTGACTTCACTGTGAGTAACTTTGTATTTATTTATTTTTATTCTGCTAACAATATAATCTGTAAAGTACATAGAGCTTCATCCGTGCCAATCGTACTAATCTGATATTTTTCTATGTTTGCTTACTGTATGTTTTCCTATGTAGCTTGTGCCCCATGTAAAAATATAAATACATATATTATCGAACATTAAGATATAAACGATATCAACATGCTATTATAATAAAACAGTATGTTTCTTTTTGCAATTGTGGTGCTTGCCTTCTTTGTTTTCAACTTATGATATGAACTGTAATACAATAGTACGATTGGCCTTCAGGCCTGTACGGTCAGGTAGCAGAAGAGAATGGAACATGTCTAATAGACTTGGCTCGATGTACAAGAGTTATTCATTTCACCTGTTCATTGAGGCAGCAGACAGAAGTCCTGCAGCGCCAGGTTGACATGACTGAGGGTGTGCATTTTGTATAAATGAGGGGGCACGTCTAATCACTGCATGCGAAACAAATTTAGAAACGTATATGCGCTTGTAAAGGCGATTGAAACTCATTGATCTATGAGGATCGCAACGTGTTGACTGTAACAATCGGGCTGGGTCGAACACATGTTCTATCGGCTATGTATATGGGGAAACATAACTGGGGGGGCACGAATTGCATACCTGAGGGGGCAATGCCCTGTTTTGGGGGCAATTGCCCCCCCCCAACCTCCGTGGAACCACGTGATCTGTATGCGGCCCATACAGATCACTCTACAGGGGGATGTTTTGGACCACTCTACAGAGATAATCCCATCATACCACTACTATCAACATTTATGATATCGAACAATTGACATCGTTGTATTTTCAAAATACGCATTTCTGTGGCTGTGATTCTGGTAAGCATCTTTCATAAAGGTTAAGGAGAAAAAGTATAAAATAAATGTATTAAATAAATAATTATAAAACAGATACATTGCTTGCTTAAAAAATATTCTTTCTGGCTTCAACAAACTTCTGTAGTCAGATTTAAATGGAGCTCCTGCGAATACAAGCATATGAATGTAATATATTCCGTTTTTGTTGTAAAATAATAGAATTTCCCCAAATGCAGCACACGATATAGCTCAGCATGCTGTAGACTGTAATCACCAAAGGTCCCTCAGCAAAGTATTGAGTGAAGGGGCCTGAACACTTATGAACTGTAAGTATGATATTTCTGTTTATTTAAAATTTGCTAAAATTCCTAAAAATACTGTTACAGGGTTTGGTGTGTAAATAGATGAGGAACAAAATCAATGTAATCCATTTTAGAATTAAGTTGTAATTTTAAAAAAATGGAAAAGGTGTCAGAATTTCTTCTGAATGCTCTGTATGTGGGTAACTCAAAGGTGTCAGAATTTCTTCTGAATGCTCTGTATGTGGGTGAATACATTTGACTATGCAAATGTATTCAAAGTGCCTATAGACAGTCCTTTTTCAAATTAGGTGTGATGGAAGCTTTACTTGTCAGTTATCACATTAAAACAAGACATTTTTCTGAAATGAGAGGATGTTACTAGAATTAATGAGACATAAAGATTGTGTTACAAGCAAAAGCATGAAGAAAGAAATCTTTTGCTGGGAAGTTCTCTCAGAATTCTGCTCTCATAGTCTCTGCTGGCATTTTAACACATTATCATTCAAACATATACACCTAACTGACAACACTGGCCTACAAACAGCACCTATTTCCCAATTAAATATCCTGTCATGAAAATAAAATATGTTATTATCAGACTCTCCTGAAGATGGCACTACCCTCTTCTATTCCTGTTGTTTAAAAGAGAACCTTAAAGACAGCTTTAAATGACCCCTTAAAGGGAAGTTTACAAACGTTTGTATGTGACCCTATCTGTACTCATTCATTGTTACAAATGATTTTTCATGTATATTTTATTTTGTTCTAGTGAACATTGCTTGTCATATTATGCTGAATCATCCTTTTCCATTGCCTACAATACAATATTAAAAGGTGTTTAATCATGTTAATAAATTCTCTTACACACTCCAAATTAAAATGACAGTATCTTATTCTAGATAAAGTCTCTGCATTGAATGTTTGTAAAGAGTAACTAATGTCAAACAAATGTGTAATTGCATAATTCAATCGTTGTTGTAAACAGAATAATTTAAACATGCTTGTCTGGCACATTGATTTTATATCCATTATTATTATCATTATTGTTTTTGTCACTGTGGACAGAGGTAGAATATTAAAGGACAGAGGTAGAATTTTAAAGAAAATCTCTTGGAGCTTGAACAGGTTTGTCTTAAGGTTGTGAAGTTTTCTATAGGTCAGAGATATATTTAACGAGACATAAGGGGACTCACAATGAAACATTGAATTGATCCAGAGGTATTTTGCATGTCATGCAGAACCCTCACTTGTAGTTCTGTGTCAGGGTGCGTCCACCCTTCTTATTGAAACGAGGGAGAACAAACTTGTCTCAAACTAGTCAACAGGAGTACTTGTCTGAGCGTTCAGATATTGCTTTCGGGTTCAGGTTTAGTCAATCATTGTCAACAGCTCGCCATCGATTACATTGGGAAAGGCTCTTCAGAGTTTTGCTTTAGAAAGACAAACAATGATGGACGATGACAATCAACAAATGAACCGTAGGCCCGCCGAACCAAGAGCAACCATGTGACTGTGGGACCACCGATATTTACAGCAATTTTATATTATTTCAGAAAATTCAAAAGGGATCAGCCTATAGTAGATGCCCGAAGAACACTGTGCAGCAGGAGGATTTAATTTCTTAATCATAGTTGCTGTCTGGATGTAGAGAGATAAAACTATAAATCTGGCAAACCACTGGTTTTAAACATGAAGTAATCTGCTTTAATCCTGAGAGATCACAGCATGCAAAGAAATGCTAATCCTACGTAATGATGGCTGAGCCTCACAAAGGTCCACTCAGTCAGGAGAAGTACAGAAGAAATACACTGTGCACTCGCACGTTTGTCCGCCTGTGTGCATCCACGTGTGAGAGAACGTTGGAGTGGTGATCCATTTTGTAGACCCTTTCTATGGTTCCACAGCTAGGGGAAATACAGCTGGAATTTTCCCAAAGAGCGTTTGATTTGATGTGTTCAGAATCTATTTCCTTTTTATCTACAGATTAACCTTGATCCATGCAGGATGATATCTGGGGATTATCCACTCTGTGACAAGTGCATATGCTGTGCTTTTGAAACCCATCCTCAATCCTATACCAAAAGCATCGTTTCCTTCTTCGTATTCTAGCGTTGCCATACACAAAGAGAAATCAATGCTACCGTTTCCCCTGTTTTTCTCCGACACAAAGGTGCCTTGGTCGGTGTCCAGCTGGTGTCAGGTGAAGGGGGAAAGGAGGCAGGAGAGAAACGGTAGAGGCAGTAGGAAGATGAGGGAGGAGAGGTAGACACAAGAGGACGAGGAGGAAGGAGAGGTAGAGACAGGAGGAAGAGGAGGAAGGAGAGGTAGAGACAGGAGGAAGAGGAGGAAGGAGAGGTAGAGACAGGAGGAAGAGGAGGAGAGAGAGGTAGAGACAGGAGGAAGAGGGGGAAAGAGAGGTAGAGACAGGAGGAAGCGGAGGAAGGAGAGGTAGAGACAGAAGGAAGAGGAGGAAAGAGGGGTAGAGACAGGAGAAAGCAGAGACACTTGACCTCTAGTTTGAGATTACTCTGTTCATTTCTTTCTTTTTTCACCTCTCCTATGAGCAGTGGAAGAGCTGGGGTGGATGTTGGCTTGTTTAAGCCTCGCACTTGTATATGTCACTGAGCAAGGTTGGAGGGAGAGGCTTCTCCGCCAGGGCTTCAGCATAGAAAACGAAAAGCCGATTTATTGTTAGCGTAATAGCACCCTAAATTATACTGTTTTTCTAGAAAATGAATGTGCATATTTCATTGAAAGCTCTAGCTCAAGCTAGGCGTCGCACAGGTACATAACGGAGCGTCAATATAAAATGAATTAAAGTAAATTATTCATTAACAAAAACATTTATAAATAGATAAAGGTCGTTCCCATACGGCTTATCTCATCTGATGATTTTATTAATGCAAGGCAAAACTATTAATTCAAAAGCAGTCACCCCTGCCAATATAGTTAATTGGCTATTTGATTACGTTTCTGGATTTAATGTGTGTAAAAGTATTTTACAGAGATATAGTCCACTCTGCTGACTGCAAGTATGTGAGGGAGAAGTCTATTAATAAAAATGTGATGATTTATTGCCAACTTTTAAAACTACTGAGGCATTTAATCAGCTCAAGATGTGCTATGGCTGTAGAGATATGGAGAACAAAGGATTTACATGGGGATTGCCTTGATATGAATATTTGGATTCGATTTCAGTGGATCTGCAATTATTTCAATCATTGATCAACAAACAATGTTGCCTACTAGATTTTATTTCAATATCTCTTAGATATTAAATCTATCAATATTAGTCCTGTCTGCCAGCCTTGCAGGAAATAGTTGGCTCTGTATTCCTCTCAAATTTACAGAGGAACACATTAAATTTAAAATTGTGGCCATATGCTGATGCTTCTTCTGTCTTGAAAGTGTATTTCCCTGTTTGGCTTCATCAGAGAGAGGAAGCCATTCTCCTCGACGGGGAGGAACGATAGAAAACATATCTTCATAAAGGATGAAAGGAATAAAAACATCAGTGGAATGGTGGTAAAGAGATAACATCTACTGGCTCTCTGGGATAATCGTCTGAATCTTACCAAGTCACGACTCTTCAAGAGCTCACCAAGTAGTGAATATGAGACCTTGTAATATTAAAGGGTAATGGAGTCAAAAAAAAATCGAATTCCTAAAAAATGGCCTATGTGGTATTATTGTCGTAATCAGAAACATGCATTGCTCTGCAAACCTTTTCTATGAGAGTAAAGAGATTATTTTGCTCCTAAAGTTGGTCTTGTCCAAAACGGTTTTGTTATACTTGTGATCAAATCTGCACCAAACACTTGACACAAATATTTACATTCATCCCACGTTTCTTAATTTACCTAATAAGGTTAATTCTGTTTAGTTTGAGGAAGTGACACTAAGTACCTTCATATGATTCTGTTTAGTTTGAGGAAGTGACACTAAGTACCTTCATATGATTCTGTTTAGTTTGAGGAAGTGACACTGAGTACCTTCATATGATGTCTTACACGGTTCAGAGATCAATAACGACCACTTTGAAAAACTCTGAGATGGAAATCATGCATTTCTTAATGAGCAACAGATAAATACTTGTGGAATCAGTGCATTGAGTCACATTTTAAAAGTGAGAAGAGCCCCGGAGATCTCCTCAGGCAGGCTACCTCATATCGTCTATACCTGCTTCTCAGGAAAGAGAGCAGAGGTCTGGAACTCAGGAAATGCTGCCTGCGGTGCTCACGCATCTTCATTACCATTTCAAGCCTAGCAGGTTCCCAGTGGAGGATACGAGAGAACGAGAATAAGAGACTCTCAAAGAACACCTACAAGGTGAATTAAGAGAGAGTGCGAGGAGGAATAGGAAAAGAAGACAAGAAGGGGAGGAGAGTTGTGGTGAAGAGGTAAAAGAAAAGCTCAGATTAGTTGGGGTCCAGCAGAAAGGATTCAGCTTTAATTGACTAAATTATCTTTGTAGGCTGAATCAGTTGCAGCAGGCTCCCTTTGAAGTCAGCACTCCTAGATACAATCAATAAGTCAACTATAACATGGTAGAACATAGAGAATCAAGGAGGATCAGATGTTCAGGTGGTTCTACGTCGTGTAACTTCAGCCATGCTGGCTAGATTGATGGGAACACAAGTTACATTTTCACCTGCTCTGAATGGGGCTTGTCAGCCTTTCACTAGATCAGAGTTTAATGAGGATTTTGGTAGCATCCCAAATTGGGCCCTTTTCCCTTTGTAGGGCACAACTGTGCATCGTTCTGATCATTAGAAGTTAAGGGAATAGGCTTCCATTTGAGACACGACTCTTATTACAGACCTTCATGAACCAACAGCCAATAATGTGGTGTTACTCAGACTTCAGTCAGACATACCTAACTCACTGAAGCATTGTCTATGTAATGGTTATCAGATACACATAATGAGAAATGTTGGTTGAAAAAAACTAACAACGACTCTACGATCACCAGGAATTGAACCCAACGTGTTTTATTTAGGAAATCTATTCAAATCTGTACCTCCAAACGGTGGCTTAATGTAATCAATGTGAACGAGGTATAGAATAGTTACTCTCCTACGATCTCTCTTTTGGCATAATTCTGGTCAATTTGCAGTTTACCAACATGGGTGTGAGTCTAGGTCTACTTTGCCACCCCCGGCTCACGGTGAAGGATGCAGTTATAAACGGCTTACTGGTCATCATCCCCATCAGTGCCACCGGCCACACATGAAGGATGATTCCAGAGACGAGGAGGTGGCTCACACAGCTGGCGTCTTTTCTGTCTAATACCTTGTCAGCATCATTCAGATTTACTGAGCCGCAACGTGATCTACCGAGATGAACAAAATCAATCCAGTGAGAGATCGCGGCCTAAAGACGGACACAGTGAAATACTGGCCATTGGTGAGGTGGTTATGGCAGCCATACAGGAAAACATGATGGATGCCTCTATAGAGAGGAAGGAGGGCCTAGGAATAGGAAACAACTGAAACAGAGATAAAGTATACAGATGTACAGACACGGACACACAGAGAGATTAGGTTACATAGTCACAGACTTGTACAGATAAGTAGAGATACAGAGATATAGACACATAGGGATAGAGAGATAAAGGTACACAGAGAGATTAAGATTCACATAGTCACGGTCATATACAGACACATACTGTAGAGATACAGAGATGAAGATACACAGAGATATAGAGATAAAGATACAGAGAGACATAGATACACAGAGACAGATGTACAGAGATATAAAGATAAAGATACACAGAGATACAGATACACAGAGATACAAATATAGAGAGATATAGATATACAGTGATATAGAGATAAAGATACACAGAGATACAGATACACGGAGATACAGACACACAGAGATACTGATATACAGAGATACAGATATACAGTGATTTAGAAATAAAGATACACGGTGATACAGATATACAGAGATACAGATATAAAGAGATACAGATACACAGAGATACAGATATACAGAGATACAGAGATACAGATATACAGAGAAACAGATATACAGAGAAACAGATATACAGAGATACAGATACACAGAGATACATATATACAGAGATACAGATATACTGTACATAGATACAGATATACAGAGAAACAGATATACAGAGATACAGATATACAGAAAAATAGATAAACGGAGATACAGATATACAGAAAAACAGATACACAGAGATACAGATACACAGAGATAAAGATACACAGAGACACAGATGCACAGAGATACAGATATACAGATACACAGAGATGAAGTCCGGACAGCACCTGTTAAAAGAAAAAAAATCTCAATAATTGGAGGTACAGGACAAGGACAAAATGTTTAATTGTATATTTACATAAAAAATAACTTGAAACATATGGATCTGATTTATTTTGCCATATGCACTTCTGTTCTGTTCTTGTGGCAACACATCACATTCATTCATTATCAGTGGGAAGAACCTCCCACGCAAACCACACTTCTATCATCATACTGGATTGTTTTTCTCGCCTCTTTCTCCTCTTCATTCACCTTCACCTGTTCCTCGTCATCTTCCTCCACATCTCCCAGGGCCACTTGTTGCTCCTTTACGACCTGTGTTTAGCTTCCACTCTCAATCCCCCTAACCACAGGCTTGGAGACAGCAAAAGCTGGCGTCAATCTCTGTGTCGGCTAAACATTGCATTCTAATTTCCCAGCATGCTATGCTGGGTTCACGCTGACCTGATCAGAGGATAGAGATCATGAGGTGAAGCTGTCCATCAGGGACTTTAGGTCATCTGTTGTTCACAGAACACCGTGATTCTGATGAGATGGAATTCCAGCAAAGAGAAAGATCTCTCTCTATCTCTCATCAGAAAGATCTCTCTATCTCTCAGCAGAGAGAGAGAGAGAGAGAGAGAGAGAGAGAGAGATAGAGAGAGAGAGAGAGAGAGAGAGAGAGAGAGAGCATTGGTGATGATTTATAATAATTTCCAGTAATAAACCCTTCACAAGGCATTAATAAACTGAGTAACATGGATGCAAACTTAAAATAAAATATCAACAGATGTATCCTACATTATCAGAATAGATGAAGAACAGATACACATAAGGTTGGGCACAGCCCGCTTTTCAGCAATAATCACACTCACATGTACGAGCCTCAGATAGCTCTGACCTTAGGAAAAAACATACTCCTCTGAATGACTTGAACACTGTATAATTAAAAGACCAAGCCTTGAGGGACTAGGACAGCCACAGCTTTGTAACTCTTACCCAAACAACTATATCAACTTCCTGTTACATTGCCAGAGTGGCCCACACTTATTCTTTTTTAAAGTGAATTGAATTGTTTTGTTCAATTCATTTCATTAAATTAACTGGTACTGTAAGTATATTAAGAGGCTTTAATGGTAATCTGAATTGCAAACAAGACTAATTAGGCTTAGAAAAGAATTGTCCAAACGTTGTCCCTGTTTGTTTTAATTATATTTCTGGACTCTGTTTATCTTTAAAGAGGTAAATAACAATTTGATTTATTTATTACTACCTCTCATCCGCACTACACTCTGAGGGAGAGTACCCTTGTATGTGAGAGAGAGAGAGAGAGAAAGAGAGAGAGATTGGTGTGAGAGATACAGATAGCTGAAGAGCGAGAGAGAGAGCGAGAGAGAGAGTGAGAGAGAGCGAGAGAGAGAGCGAGAGAGAGAGCGAGAGCGAGAGAGAGAGCGAGAGCCCCCGTGTCATCATCTCTCATTAAGTAATGAATAGTGATTGGTATGAAATGACTTCACCTCACAGTCTGGTTGTCCATTAGTTTGTTAATCAACAGCATATGACTGCCAAGCTGAAGCTAAATCCTACCGCAAACAAACCACCCGCCCAGATATACTGGCCTTCCAGACACATGCACACAAACACGCACACGCACGCACACGGACGCAAAAACACACACTCCCAATCTCATTTTAGAATAATGATGGCTGAAGGAGCTGATGTTTGCTTATGATCAGAATGAATTTATTCACAGGAAGCTGTTGTCGTGTAGCACCTGGCATAACCCAGCCCGCTCTGTTCTCATTCCAATCTGAGATATCCAGGTTAAACTGCTAGCATTTAAATGCCCTCAGTGGTCTTGTGGTTTATTAACCAGAGTAATGCTTTATAGTATGATATAGTGTCATGCTATATAATGTGGCAAGAACAACCGGCTTGATCCTTGTCTGTGGGTCAGAGAAGCGCCAGCGTAATAGACGGGAGAAGGTCAACGGTACATGCCAAAAGTGTTTACCCTCAGGATGGAGACAGATTGGCGGGTATTTATCATAACCACATCCGCGTTTTTATTACAATAACATGGCTTCAGTCTTCAGCCTCTCAACGTTCATGGCTCAGGTAAAAGTGAGAGAAAACCCAAGCAGAAACATGTCTCGGCTCTGCCTCTACATTCAGGTTTGGGACTGCTTAAATGAAAATGTTTGTTCATTAAGGACGTACTTTTTATCTACGTGGGCTCTACGTGTTGGGAGTATGTGCATTTGTGCCTCTAAAACACAGAAAGGGGAGATGCGATTAGATGCGTAAAAGACACCTGTGAGAGAGTGCAAAGCCTGCAAACACAAAACGGCTCATACTTCGTGGAAAACAATCGATAGCCGTATTTGTTGTTCGCTTGTCCTCAGAAAACTGAAAACGGACTATGAACAAAATGGAATATGAACCACTAAGTGAGATAGATTCTCCTGTTACTTCAACACAAAACGGCTACAATGATACAGGGGCAATCCAAGCTGTTCCATGCTCTTCCTGGTCCCCGCTCTGTGTTTGGCAGTCAGCCAAGAGGATGAAAATCTATAAACCTTAAATCAAGAGAAATAATGCATTCATGGTTGAGGTGACCCAACAGTCCCTCTATGTCTGCATCCCAAATGACAGCCTATACCCAGCTGTATAGTGCACTACTTCAGACCGGGGCCCAAAGTTTTCTGGTAAAACAGAATGCACTAAACAGGGAACAGGGACGGGAAGGTGTCATTCGGGATTCACCCTATGTCACAGTGGAATCCCTATGGTTCATTAGATAAAAAATGAAAGGTGGCATTTCACCGGCCCCACCACTGACTCTAATAGCATTTATCATTCACTACATGTCCCTAAACTATAGACGATCAATAGACCTGGAGTAAGAAGAGAACAACCAGAGCTTAGGATATGCTATGTGTCATCATTTTAATTAAATATACTGGGACCCCCCACCCCCCCAAAAAAAAAAAAAAAAAGATTCAAAACAGTATGTTTTAGTGATGGTGAAATTGCTCACTTTTTCAGGGCTAAACAAAGCCATCCATTTAACCGGAGAAGGATCGATGGCAGAGCTGTGACCAACATTTACCTTTCAGATGTGGCTAACATTACCCTGGAGACTAGCGGATGGATCAAAACAAAAGGTTTCACGATTTTTAGAGTTGTTGTATCCAGTCACACACACACAAACGCACACACACACGCACACACATACGCGCGCTACACAAACGACCCTCTAAATCCAATCCTGTTTTAGCATAATGAGGGCCAGAGGAGCCCATGTTTGCTTATGATCAGAATGAATTTATTCACAGGAAGCTGTTGTCGTGTAGCACCTGGCATAACCCAGCCTGCTCGGTTCTGTAATCAAACCTGAGAGTCAGGTTAAACTGCCAGCGTTACAATGCGTTCGGAACTGTTGTGGTCTAATGGCGGTTCAGAATAGAAGTAGAAGAGAAATGCTGAGACAAGTTTATTCAAGTTCACAGAGTATAGGAGTTATTTAAAACATGACATTCAGAGTTGTAACACCACTTTATCAAGTAATGCACAATACCTTGCCAAGGACTGGGAACAATATCAGGAAAAGGTTGAAAATGCAATTTTGCTGTTTAGTGCAAGATCTGTTTAGAGCATGAAATACTTTCTCTTGCAGTTTTGTTTGCGTATTTTTATAGATTCTTTTATGGTGACCACTACAATTATGGTGATCAGTGTTTAAATGCAACCTGATCATCTCCAGAGGTCAGGTGTTCCATGTTCACATCTGTAGCATCGGTCCCCATTTTTGTCCTTTACTGTTTCTGCTGCTGAGTCTCTCTAAGGAAAGCATTGAACATATTCTCCATGTATACCCTTTCCATAGGCTCTTATCCTGAATCGAGACTGGCAACACCAACTACAGAATCTCTAAACATACACTAAAACCCGTTTTCACATTCCCCGCCACTACCCTAAAGGGTGTTCTTACGCTTAAAAACCTTGGTTTTCAGCCTGAAGAACCACTTTGGGTGTTCCACAGTACTTCCGTTTTTAAAACCATTTCTGTGTATCCTAACACTTGCATTTGGTTTTACATTAACACCCTTCAAACTCCACATTACAACTTTAATGGTTTTGTGGATTCAAATTTAGTTTTGTCTATTATTTTCAGCCCTAACTGGTTCATTACCAGGAAAGTAGAGGGGGAGAGAATTATCTTACAGATGAATTAGTCTCATTACGCATTGATAAGGATCCAGAAAAAAATATGGGTTGTTGGAACACTGAAACCATTGATAAAGTTTGACAGACAGCTTGTATTAGGGTGGTAAAAGCAAATATCGGCAAGTTTGACTCTCCAGTAAATATTGAAGGTCTTATTCTGGTGACATGATGATCGACGCTTGGCTGCCATTTGACAAGTAAAATAACATCACTCTTACCCATAATAATTTAATAATGTAGGCTAATAAACTCTTACTGTATTTGCAAGCTGCCGGCTAGAGTGCAGGTGCCAAGACTAAAGTGGGTGCATACGCTATTTAACAGCGCCGGCATGTCAAATTGACATCATTGCTTCTGATGTATATTGTTCTGTCAGTGTTAACGATAAAGACTTCTTCCATTTTGTTCAGTGACTGCCAGAAAACGTCAGTAAGAGGCATTTGCAGAGCTTTATCTATGTGAGAAGTTCCGATAACACAATGAAATGAAATATTGCCTACTTTCATTTTGTGTGCCATCTGCTCGTTTGTTTGCAATAGCCAGACATAGATACAGGCTGTTTTCTATAATTGTATTATTAACACTAAATATTGTAAAGATTGTATTGATTGATACATGTAGTTGGGTTTATATGGATTTAATTGTAAAAAGATTACCTTGTTTGTTGACCGACCATATGCGAAAATCCTTTTATCTTAAATTCTTGAAATAAATAAATTGGCAACAGGCTAACCTCTCAGCTTGTGTTTTGGAGAATGTGCTTACTGAGTGGCCTCCTACATCACTTCAGATCTCTCAGTTCTGTGTAGTATTTTTCATGGGGCCAAAACCTGGCAAACCGATGGAGACGTATAGAGTTGCCAAACAAGTGGCTCCCCCAAACAGTGGCAATTGCAAGCTCCAGTACTGACTTACCTGTTTTCAGTCTAGCCAATTCAGGCCACAGCACTGGTCATATATCAACCTGCTCAGCCACACCAGGCTCTAACACAGCTCCTCCCCCCAAGATGGTCACAGAACACACAGATCAATCCGCACCCCGCATGGGGTAGATAAACTCTATCAAATAAAATTTCACCAAGTGGACGATGCCTCAAGAGCCACCTAACACCCGTTACCTCACCAAATGATCAGCTGAACAAACCCAGTGTGTGTACAGGGCCTCTGGCACTCGAGGGGTATGACGTGGTTCTGAAGTGCTCCTACTGTGGGAACTCTTCTGATGGCACCGTTACACTGCACCACTGCTAATTGCATTAAAAGCACAAAGCTTTTATTCAATGAATACAATCACACTGATCTGTTGAATATGTCCTGTGATTTTAGATTTTAAAAACAAAGAGTATGTTTAAATAATTACTTACATCAGCAATAATTAATTTCCATCAGTAAAAACACATTAGTGAATAGTCTGTATGGAGATTTCAGAAAATTTGCATGAATCTCTACGGCTAATTAGATGGAAACCTAACTACAGAAATTCAAACACTTAAATACTAGATGGCATCAGAAGAGGGAAAATAATGGTATAGTAAGTGTTGTGCACTATGTAGTGATAATGGTACCACTTTTGAGGCTTCCCATGTCAAGTGTGTTAACATTCCAAGTCTGGTAAAGCGAGCATCCTGTCTCTGTCATTTGTGTTAATGGTCTGTTGAAAGCAGCCAGAGTGACCAATCACAGTATGGAGGGGAGTGTTTAATTGGAACAAATGGCTGTGTAAAAGATGGGTCTGGCTGTTGTGTCAAAGCTTCCCATGACAGTGAAGCCTGCTGACATTTTAAAACATGCCACATTCCCTCCTTCCCTCAGAGAAACTACCTCCTGCTCACATATGTTTCTCTGTCTGTAGTGTCAGAAACATAATACATTTTTTACTTTTTATAGGAAATTTACCAGATGCTCGTTTCCAGAAAGACTTGCACCTGGCACATTCAAATAAGGTAATACAGATACTATGACAGCCAAAAAACCCTAATAACATTAACATTAATATCTTTATATTTAGCAGGCAGAGTTTGATCAATGATGTTGGCGTTACTTGCCATCTTTGACCGCTGAGCCCTATATAGCGAATTGGTTGTGCCAGAGTGTCCTAAAGAAATCCTAAAGAAACTGAAGCGTGAACTCACCGGCCCCCATGAATAGAAAATAGGATGTCCTCAGACACAAGCCATAGCCTGTGTGCTTCATTACAAACAGCTGTTAGAACAGAAATCAATCAAAGGTGCATTATAAAGTACTTTTACTTTTAAAGGTAATTTAAACTTGAGCCAAGAAGTACTCATTGTGAATGTGATCTGTGAACATTGTGGAAAATTACTTTGAAATGTAAATCGTGGCCTAGGATGTTCCAGCAGTCTTAGCTGGACACGTACCACTGCAGCATAGGTTTTAATCCGGCCCACTGCTCCTTCAGCAAAAACTCTATCTTGAAAATGCCAACAGATGTCCAGCATGCTGCTCGTCACCGCACCTTGGATTGAATCCCTGTGCGTGTGGCACGAGTAGGTGATGAAGTGGTGGAGAGTGGAGTGCCTGTCACCTGTAATAATGTGGCTACTTTAAATGCATTGACTCCATTCAGATGCATAATTACAGTGTGTAAGGGAGGATTAAGCTCCCACTTTATATTGTGTAATATCATTGAGCTCAGACCTGGGCATATCAGAAATTATGTTGCCTTTTTGTGTGGACTCTATTACATTTTGTGTGGACTCTATTATCATATTACAATCTCCTTGTGTGGTGATTGTGTCTATTGGAGGGGATTCACATGGCACAGTGAATATCAGGCTGTGAGATTTCACAGCACCTTTCAAATGCTATAGTCAACATTTGCAACAATGGAACAGATCTTTACCAGGGCACCCTCATTGGTTTCTGGACGGGATAAACAAACAGAGAAATTAATATATATACAAACAGATGTCAAACGGTTAGTTAATATTGCCTCATGGACTGTGGGTATACCATGCTTGAAAGTACGTGAACCCCTTGTGCGATTATCACTTTTTTTTGGGTTCACCATTAAATCTTTATTTAATCAAAACTTCTTTTATTTGACGTAACAGGATTATAGTTACCAATTCCATATGTTGGTTCAGAGGAATTCATGTGTGTAGTAGAAAAACAAAACTAAAGGAATTCAAGTGGGTGCAAAAAGAAATAAATTCATAAGTTGCGTTTGTTAAATCAGGTATGTAAGTAGAATCAGGTCTGTAAATAATTGACGACCAAGTTCACCAATCAAAGGAGGGATCTTTAGGAAAGAGTTTGGGCGGGACACCTGGTCAGTTTGGTGTTACCCATACAGGTGAATGGAAAACACACCATGCCAAGAGCAAAGGTCTCAGAGAACATCAATAAGAGCAAAGTTAGAGTACATCAGTCTGAGGAAGGCCATACAACCATCCAAGATTTGAGCTCCATCAGTCCACTGTGAGGTTAAATCATTTACAAATGGAGAGCATTTAATATGACAGCAACTCAGCCTGCAAGTGGACACTCTTCCAAAATATCCCCAAGAGCCACCAAAAAAAAAATATATCAGGTAAATACCAACCCAAACATAACGTCTGGAAATTGGCAGACCTTCCTTGCTGCATCTCAGGTTACTGTGAATACTCCAACAACAAGAAAATCCCTGAATCGAAATTGCATTCACAGGAGAGTTGCAAGGAAGCCTCTGTTATCAAAATAGAACCAAACAGCCGTCTTTGCCAGAGACCATCTGGACAAACCTGAAAGTTTCTGGAAGTCCATTCTTCTGACTGATGTACAAAATGTACCTTTTTGGTCACAATTAAAACCACAATGTTTGATGACTACAAAACGCTGCCTATCACCAAAACATCCTTAACCCAACAGCCAAGCTTGGTGGTGGGAATGTTAAGATCTGGGTCTGCTTTTTCTTCTCTGGACCTAGTCGACTGCACATCATTAAGGGAACCATGAATTCTTGAACAGAAGTCAGTCAGGCCATCAGTCAAGGAGCTAAAGCTGGGCTGAAAATGAGTCTTCCAAAAAGACAATGACCAAAAGCATTCAAGAAATTTTACCAAAGAAAGGAAAAATGAGTTGTGTTTTGGACTGGCCAATTCAAAGTCCTGACCTCCATCCAATTGTGATGCTGTGGAAGCGGGCAGCACATGCCAGACACCCCTCAAACCTCACTCACATGGCCGAATTCTATAGGGAGGAGTGGGGAAAAAATCTCTCAAAAACAATGTCAGAGACTGATTAGTGACTATAGGAGACGTTTACTCCAGGATATTGGCTCAAGCTATTGAATGAAATGGTTCAAATATTTTAGCACACATGAATGTGATTAATACATAAACCACTTTTGTTAAATAAATAATGAAAATATGTCATATGTTTGTGTCATTTAGTTGGAATGTCTGTATTACGAATTGGGGGTTTAGATAAGGATTCTATGGGTTTATTTTTATATTTTATTACAAAAATAATGACCATCCCTGTGGGGTTCACATACTTTCAAGCAGCACTGTATGTGTGTCTGTGTGCACGCATGTTAGATTGGTTAAATATGCCATGTGGAGTGTTGATAACCTTTTAGATGATTATTCCAATTAGTGAACACAGCTGAAGGAGATGATTAACTCAACATTGTGACTGGTTCTGTTATTTACAATGGGTCCTTCAGACTGTTTATTTCCCCACCTGAGTCCCTGGAACAAGGTAAACACCGTCTGATCAACGCATCCTCCCAAAGGATATCATATTCCATGTAGCATAGTGCACCATCTTTGACTAAGGCCCTATTGAGTTCCTATAAAAGTAGATATTTTAATTATTACATTTCATTTAATTATCATGTTTTTCACAATAATTTTATGTATTTTTTATGCATTATTCAACAGCAGGGTTTTTTTTTTTGCTGTAGGAGCATCAGGATGGATTTCAGTGCATGGTGCAGAAGGTAGTGTCCACCAACGGCAGTAACTTACTGAACCACTGTAGGCCCCATGTTGTCACATTTGATTTCTGCTTAAATAGACAGTACCGATGCATATTTGTGGAAAGATATGGAATGTATGCAACCCACATGCACTTATTAATTATTACAACTTGTACTCTTAATATGTTCACCCGGCACAGCCAGAAGAGGACTGGTGGCCCCTCTGAGCCTGGTTCCTCTCTAGGTTTATTCCTAAATTTCTGCCTTCTTAGAGAGTTTTTCCTTGCCACTGAAATTCAACACTATTGCTGTTTGCTCCTTGGGGTTTAAGTCCGGGTGTTTTGTAAAAGCACTTTGTGACAACTGCTGATGTAAAAAGGGTTTTATAAATACATTTGATTGATTGATTGATGTACCTAATCAGTAACATTAAGCATTGGTGAGGACAAACTGTTAGTCCTGCCAGTCCAAGGTGCCAAGACAAAGAGCCCCTTTGGGGGGGTCAGCTCTGAATCACTCATTTCAAAGAGTAGCGGCTTATAAATGAGAACTTCCAGTGATGACTGGAACAGGTGTGTGCTTGTAGCGGAAGACTATTTCTCTTTTTTTTTTACACTGTATACTACCAAATCAGACAGCACAAATGGTTGTACAGTGTCTTTTTGATGACTGTTTGTTGGTTCATACCTGAAGCCTTACAGAGCAATTCACTCACTTTGATCTACCCACTTTCAGCACTGCCCAGCTAAACAGTTTGGAGGCTCAGGAACGAAAGACACTCTCCTAAGACAAAGGAATGCGTCATTACCCTTATGAGGTGGATGATATGGTATCGCTTAACAACGTGGTCCTTGACTTGCAAGAAACTGGCAGCGGTCTGGAAAGGATCCTATCAGATTGGGCAGCTGATGGACTCTGACAGTGAGTATAGACTGACTTATCGTACTTTCAATCACTGACGAACAAAAGCAGGTTCTGCATTATAACAGACTGAAGTTATATACCTTACCTGTTCCCTCTCAGCCTCTGCAGTGCTGCGTTATCCTGTTCCTGGAGATCCACCATCCTGCTGATTTTCTCTCCTACCCCAGTTGTGAATAGCCCCATTTAACTTTTCATCTAGCTAATTATTAAAATCATAATGTGTGCTAAATTAGGGTTGGTGAGAAAACCTATAAGATGGATGTGGTTGAGGGTGAAATGAGCACTGAGGCTGGAGACTCTGGACAGTTTGCTAACTCTGTTGAACTGGCTACTGTGGTAACTAGGAGGAAATAGTCTGTAAAGCCGCAGGGTCGCATCAGGGACTTTGTTGTAAAAAAGTTAAAAAAATAAGATTAATTAAATAAGATTAATTCATTCTTTGTTATTAAATGGGAGTCGGTGCCAATGAGTGCCCTGTTGAAAAACAAAAAGAAATATGAGGGAATACAGAAGGTGTGTAGAGTCTGTATAGTATGGGGGTATTATGTTTGTTTATATAAATATTTTTTTTTTAGAATTGTGACGGCTTTCTACATTGGGTTCTACATTGTACATAATTCAACAATTAGCTTTGCAACCTTGACAGCCTGAACATAATTAGTTTACCATTTGTGGCGTATATGCATTCCTCCATTCATTGATCAGTGTGATTCCCTTCTCCTCTTTGCTATAATATCTCTGATAGACGAGTCAGTTGAGAGCCAGCCAAATGAAAGCTAATGAGCCAAGGTGTTTCAAACATTTTGTCTTATCCCTAAACGCGCAAACCTGAATAAAGTAGTCAATTAATCTCATTCTTTTATCCATCTCGTTCTTTCTCATTCTCTCTTCCTCTAACATGCTCTAACCTCCATCATTCTCCTTACTCTCTCCTCTCTCCTTCCCTTTACATTGGATCTTTCTCTTACAGTACCTACATATTCCTTATCAAGTTCTATCTTCCTCTCTTACCTTTTTCTTCCCTTATTTTCCCTAGTTGCCTTCTGTCTATTTCCCTCTTAATATTTCTCTATCCTGTCACTAAATATGTACTTGTACTCTTTTCTCATTTTTTTCCTTTTTTATTGTTTCTCCTCTCTATATCCTACTGGACATTTCTATTCATTTTGTTTTTAACAATGATTTTGATTTGTTGTTATTGCATGGATGGAAAGCCATCTTATTTACCGGCCAACAGATTAATTAATTTAGGGGATTGGTTATGGCCATTGGTAGTATGACTGAGCACAGCACTCGTCTGTCTGATTCTTTAGATTGTAAAGCTTGAGTTTATGGATGTGAAAAAATGCACAAATCCTTTACGTCAGCTTTGGACCCTGCTGAGGTAGCCGTTATGCAGTGGACATTGCCTATCTGTTTACGTTTTACGTTTTAGTTTTGTTACATTGTAGAACCCAATGAGCTACTGAATATTATGGACACATAACCAGATGGTTTCTGTCCCCAAATTCAATCATCATCCGACAATATAGCTGACTATACGTTGAGTTTCGAGCCGTATCTACACTGGCTCTCAAAAGTATTTCGCTACATTGACCATCACTAGGGATTTCAAAACAAACAACCCTTCATTAAACAGGATCATCGAAGATACAAGCAAATTTTACAAGAATGTTAAAGGGCCATCCATGCCCCTCCCAGACCAGGTGATGTGATGCTTCCTCTTAACCCTGCATATGCACCCAGAGAGAAACATGAAAACTACAAAGTCTTAAACATACAGTGTGGAAATGGACAGTCGAGGCCATTGGGGAACTTAAGGACTGCCTTCACACCACAGATTGGAACATTTAAGGACAACAATCCCAAACACATCTACATTGACAGGGTCACATCCATCATGAATGTACAATGAACTCCAAAGGCGTGAACTATTTCGTATTTATTTTTTGGCTCTGTATTCACGTAAGAGGTGGCCCCTTTGAACATTGTCCCATGCTTTTTTATTGAAAAAATTATTATAGACGTTACTTCAAGTTGCAGTAATATTTCAATAAATTATTCACACTGATCAGCTGATGGTGTGATACTGCATGAAAACTCTCTGTATTGTATTGACATTCAGTGTAAAAAATATCTTCCTGATTCACAAGTTACAGAGGTTCCTCTGTCCATATGCCCTGAGTCCAAACATTAAAATCCATAACTGTGGCCTGGAGGTTAAACTGACCTGAAGGGAATCCTATCCACAGTCTATACATCTGTCAGACACCTGCTTTTCTTTTGTAATTCTTTCTCATACTATACAGTATGTGTTTCCTCTGAACTGGTGTAATTTTCCTCCCATAGGACCAAGGTTGTTCCGCACGAGCTGACCTCCTAATAACCAGGCCCCAGTCCAGGCCAGCTCTCTTCCTCCCTGTGTGAAGCCCATTAAGGCCAAGTCATGCATAGTAGATGTAACACCAGGTCTGCTGGGCTGTTGAGGAGAAACATGAAGCCTGAGAATACTGAATTAATCGGAAAGAGATACTTTGAGATATCTGGCGGCGTTTGTGTCCTTTCGGACATTACATCTGCACAATAAAGAATATTTACAGCAATTAATAGAGCTATTGCGATGATAAAAATTATACAAATGTCAAAAAAAAAAATTAAGAGATAAAGTTCAGATGGTCCTGGATGGTAACCTATAGTAAGTGTTCCATAGGCAGAATCTACAATATGTCTTAGCGTGATATCCTCACCAGAAAGAGTGTGCTGTTTTAGCTGTGAATAACCCGCATTGTGAAACTACGCAGTAGCAAGGCTTTAAGAGCACCCAGATTTTTCCACCAACCTACTCCACTTTGCTCCTCCCCTCTTCTCCTCTCCTCTCCCAGCCTGTGTTCTTTGTGCTCCATTAGTCCAGACACCACATCCATCCCCCAACTCCACCGCCGCAGCGATGCTCCTCGTCTCACGCGGCACGGGGTAGGAGGTAGAACCAAGGACATTGTCGGCATCTGGGGCGTGGGGGGGTGGGCGTGTGGTGGTGGTGGTGGTGGTGGTGGTGGGGGGGGGGGGGGGGGGGGGGG
>JACXGI010002738.1:0-32975 GCA_016801175.1 Esox masquinongy | reverse complement strand
GCCTTTCTCCAATACATTGTAGGTTACCCTAATGCTGTTCCTGACATCAGAGTCCCCCGGCTTTATGAGGTTCAGGAAGCTGACCTGTTGGATCTTTTAAAAACAATCAAATGCCAGAATACGTTTTCTTCTCAAGTTTCTGAAAACCCATAAATCTTTAAAATGGACGGCATACATTTGATTAACGACGGACATGCTAACAACATCTGAAACACAGAGAAAAAAAAGGCAACAGTAAACATGTCGTCCCTCATGAATGATGCAGTTGCTCCTTTTGAAGAGAGGGACCTTGGTAGCGAATTATATGGCTTCAACTGGAGTGAAGGGCGTTACTTTGAATTGCTTGTTATAGCGCGACCATCTGACTAATCAATGTAATTTTGAAAATACTTGCTCTCTGTGGCTAGACACATTATTCAGATATGTACGTACGGACTGAGACTGATCCATAGTCCCGTCACTGATTTCATTGTAGGGGACAACAAACAATATTAGGAGACTGCAGAGCTGAAGATTACACTTGCATGAAATTTCATCAGAAGCAGCGCAGCACCAGTCTCCATCTGTTCATTACAATGAGAAACACTAACCGAGCCCTGCCGGTCGGAACAAGGAGGGGGAACTCCCATCAGATTAATTGTGTGTGTGTGTGCGTGCACATTTATAATGTCTTCGCCATGACTTCACCAACGACTAGGTGGTGATGTTGATGAGGTACATTACAAATCAACATTTCAATGGTAGAGTATAGAATGCTTTTCCCAACATATTTTCAATGAGTGCTGGCTCTGCTTTAACACTGACAAGAAAAAGGTCAGTAACTACACCGATGTCAGGACTAAAATTCCACCTTCCACAGCAATATGACCTTACACCCGGATTAGTCGTAGAACAGATTTTGTTAAAATGTTTAAGGACATCAGGTGATTGAAAAATGACTTTCCCAACCTATCATTTCATAACTCCTCGTAGCTTGCCGGTAATAGCAGGGTAACTATCAGGGCTTTGGTTTGGACATTATCATTGACACTTTTATGCCATATTGCTGCATAAAGTTATCATACTTGGCATTTTCCATCAAATTGCATGAGAAAAATGACTGGGAAGTGCTTGCCCAATAAAATGATTACACTGGAAATGGCACAGAAAGATTTAACGTAATAATTATGTGTTAAATCTTTCTGTGCCATTTCCAGTGTATTCATTAGTGAAGTAATAGCTTGTAAACCAAAGAAATCCACTTGGCAAAATATTGTTACTACGTAATTTAATCAAATAATTTAAGTCTTCAAAATAACATTAACCGAAATCCAATTATATTATGAAACAATTTCTTGATTTCGCTTTGAATTCAAATGAGATCAAATGTAAATCAAACCGACTTCTGTGCCCCGTAAACAAAAATAAAAAGACAGAAAAAAAAATACAAAATAAACAAAGAAACAAAAAATGAGTTTCAGTCATCTTTTCGCAATAGGCTCCATGTTCTTTGACAGCTGAAAGTTTCAGCTCCTAAACCGATTTTTGTTGTGAAGTGATTTGTCACAGAGGGCCTGGCGTATCTCCATTCAGACCGGGACACCTTACAGCCGACGCCACAGCCCGCCCGCCTCCCCCCACCTCCCCCACCGCCTGCCTAGCCACACTGACAGGCTTGTCAGAGCTATTTGTCACAGCTGTGTTTAGTGATGGGATTGGTTGTACCCTCCATAACCTCTCCTTCTCACGGCCGCTACAAATGCCAACTGTTCAACCTCTGGAGCTTAATCAAATTACCTCCTGCTGGTGGTCGTAGAAGCTCTTTCTTTTATCTTCTGTTATTTACCTACCATGAAATATAAAAGGAGAAAATGTGTCGGAGGGATCCATGTAGAACAGTGTGGTTTCTGTGTTGCACTGACAGGGAAATCATATGAAGCGTGTTATTCCCGAGGTCAGGGTTTCCCAAAATATCTCAGAAGTCCAGAGGAGAGTTTTGGAAAACCCTACATTTGGTGGAGGATGGCGGTGACCCTTGAGACATACAGTCCCCTCATACATACCCCTCAAAGATTTCAGTTTGTTTTTCAATTTAATTGTTCACGTTATAGGTCACATCAAAGGTGGAAAAAGTTCTGACATGATTTATCTTTGTCTCATTCTTTTACATCACAAGAACCTGGCATTTTAACAGGGGTGTGTAGACTTTTTATATCCACTGTATCACTGCTGCTGAAAGGGATTTCGACCCCTCGATGGAATCAAGTCTGATACTAAGGCTTTCATATTCTCCCTGTATGAAAATTAACTTTTATGTTGCTGATGTAAGGTCAGTGGTAGATGGAACCATGCAAGGACTTCACTGCTCCTTGTAAAAGTTCTACCGAAATGACACCCTCTTTCTCTAATGTTGAGCAGGGTCTTTAGGGATGTACAGTACATTCGTTGTAAGGCTATTATGGTGCATGTCAGTTACAGTACCAAAGAGCGAGCACAGTCAGCGGAAAAAAACCCTGTTGTAAGAGCTCGCTCAGAAATGGATGAATCGCTGCATCCTCCATGACACAGGAATCTGGCTGTGTCGCAGCACTATCAATGTAACAAAGCTCTTCACAGAAACTGTGGTATTATGGGGTAGAGGATCTCTGTTGTTTACTGTTCTGTTAGTGCACACCTATTCATAGACAGTAACACTGCAAACTAGTTTACTGTAATTTAGGTCACTGACAGTTAAAGAATAATGGTTGCATGCGTGCAGGCCTATTCCGAACTCTTAACCGACCAGACATTTTCTGTGCCTTGACTGAGTGGGAATAAGGGAGAGTAATTGCTGACTCAGACAAACGTATCATCTGTTCTCAATTAGTTTTTATTTGTATGTCAATAATCCATTCCAGACACTGGGCTCAGGTATATTCTAGACATTTTTCTTGAAATTAGATCCTCTAAGTGGAAATCAGTCCATGCCATCGACAAAGACAATCAGTGGACACGTGTTTAGTTATTTAGAAGACATTTTGTTTGGAAACTTCAATGCAGAATGATATGGAGATTTCATGTTTTTTTGTTGAAATCTGAGTTCCTTATTAAAGAAATGTCACCAATCCAGATATCAACCAGGTAAAGACATTTTGTGACTTTGGAAAGCATGGAAACAATTTTCCTATCATTATGAACAATCAGCAGAATTATATCAGGCTTATTTGTTTTACGGGGATGTTTTTTATTTCAAAGGATACATAATTGATGTCACTTTGTCCTAGGAATATGTGCTAGTATTTATAAGAAATTATGACGTGGCAGTTGATTTGTTGTTTCTCTTGCCATGAATATGACAGAGACAGATGTATAGAAAACTCAGCACACCAACATTTGAAGGGCTGTGTCAGTTTATTAATGGATGGTTCATGTGAGAAAGCTGTCTGACGTATTAGAAGTCATTGTGGAGATAATGGATGTTATCGCGTTGGCTCCTTGCTTTGTAAGTAGACGAGCTGAACAGGTAACACGTGTAGTTCAGCACTAAATACAGTTACACAGCCCTCGCGATTGGCTGGCACAGCAAAAACACAGACAACCTCACAACAAAGCAAACATGGATAGGAATGATCACAGCACCGCATACGCTAATTGGAGCACCAAAGCACAGCCAACGTGAGTTGGGAACAGCTCTTTGTCACCAAGTGACATGTTCAATGTAATGACCGTGGTACATGTGGCATGGAGTCCCAGGGGTGGCAAAGATCTGGATTTTGTTGACTTTTACATTCTAACGGGTGCCTGCAAGCTAAACTGACATAGTCGTTGGGGGCACATACTTATCTTCAACTCTCTAAACCCCTTTGGGAGTCATTGCAATTAGACAATCATAACTACTTATTTTTTATTTCCTTTTGAGGTACAAAAGACAATGAAATTAGGGACAGAAAATGATAAAAACTATTGACTGATGAATCACAATTTTTTTTATATAATTCTTTGTTTAAAAATGTATCATTTGTACCGTCCTTTATTTTATTTTTTCCATGTTTGATTGTGTAAAACCTATTTTTACATTTTAAAATTGATTAATAAAAAAGTATACAAAATCTGTGCATCAATTCTTGTTGTAGGTAGCTCTTTGAGGTTCCAGGGTGGGCATCTTAGTGACAACTGCGTCTTTTTTAAATACATGTTTTTAATTGATTGGTACTACTTTCTGTTAGTATCAATCCCTTTTTTACTATACCATAATGCTGGACTGTTTTTACTTGTTTTCACTACAAACATGATTTTAAAAAGCCTGTTAAATTATTGCCAGTTGATATCCAGTGAGGCATACATAGATGTTCTTATGCACTGAAAAAGAGTCAGGTGGCATTGGGGATGAACAAGTAATCAACAATCACTTTTAAACAGCAAATCTTGTAAAGAACACACACTGACAGGACCAGTCTGAGAGTTTGGTGGAACGTTTTATTTGTTTGGTTTAGATTTAATTTTGGTCTAGATTTGGTTTTGTGGCCCAACACCGTGTGGCGCATGGCTTGAGGCCTGGACTTAAAGGTGAGGATAATTTGTTATAATTCAATTTCAACACATTCTGCCATCAGTAAGGTATAACACATTTCCAACAGCACAATACATTTTTAATAGCGCAGAGAGAAAACAAATTTGACTTACTATTTCCCTACAACTGTAAAAAAAAATGGAGTGGATAAATAATACAAATATTATTAAAAAACGAATGTAATTCTATTATTTATGCCAAATAAGACAGAGAAACTGTTAGTAATTTTACATCTAATATCCTGCAGTTCTACCCAGTTAGCAATGACTTATCATGTTAACATGATATCTGAGATTGAAAATATCTAACAAAATCAATAGTAGCCAATGACCTGCATCACCAGTTGGTATTGAGCCTTGACTCCTACTAAATAAGAGAGCTGCAATGCTACTCACTCAAATGTGTTTACTGATATCAATACTACAACCTAATTTCCGCCTTTGGAACATTTTACATTTCAGTAATTTAGCAGATGCTCTTACCCAGAGTGACAGTAGTGATATCATTGAAAAGCCTTACACATGGACTTAAACAGTTGAGAAACTACAGAAGTGTCAATGTTGATTTTCTCTGTAGGCTGCTGACTGGGTACTTATATTTCCTAAACATAATAGCAAGTAGTCAAGTTGAACATAGATATTATATTTTTATTCTGAAAATCATAAAGATCATAAACACGAAGGCTGTGAATCTCTCCCAGGAAACTAAGAACATTCCCAGAACACAGATTCCCATTAACTAGTTAGGGTTTAATCTAACAATTTGGAACAAATTCCATTTTTCAGAAAATTATTTAAATGAAAAATCATTGGAATGTTATCCTTTAATCACTAAAATGTAATACGGTGACACAATGTGCCTAATATGCACCACAAATGGAATTGGTATCGTTTGAAAATAAAAGTTTTTAATGCAGTGTATGTGATAAAAAAATGTTTTTGTGCAACAGGCTCTGGCTTTACCTCCACTCATGAACATTTCGTCTTAACAAATGTGAGAACTGTACAGCCTGTGTGAACTGTATCAGTCATTAAGGCCGTTAATGCCCTGACCCCCAGGTCCACTATTGAATTGTTTTGAACTGATAATTGAACGATGGGATGGGTGCTTTACGGTGAGTTGGTTCCTGAGGGTGTGGGATCTGAATTTTATGGTTGTTGGCCAGGTATTGACTCTACAACAACTCTGATGGGCTTTTGTTCTGCGTTGTGGTAGTTCTGAGACTTGCTGCCGGATCAGCAGTATTATGTTGACTATTTAATTAATTACCTTACCAGGAAAACATAAGGCTGTAAGCAGGGCTGGGAGCCAAAACCAACTAAGATGCAGAGATTTTCCTTGTATGGAAAACTCCTCGTCCTACATGTCATCCATCATACAGGTTTTGTGCTATTAAGATATCTATTTCATCAGTGTCACGTGAACTCATGATACCCTTTTTATGTTTTGGGGATTCATTCAAAGCAATTTTCTAATTAGCTTTACAGGAACTGCTAGCTAGCATTTCCTTTGCTTACACTTACATTGCTCCCATAACCTAAAGATCTGAGCAATAACAAACACACACACACAACAATCTATACAGTATATTATTGTTGCACGCCTGTCCAGTCAGCGTCTTGCTCCCGCAAAAGGAGAGAGGAGCTCCAGTGGAGGTTCAGGACCACAGGGAGGGCGTAACAGGAAAGACCAAGAATGTTCTGGAATAGGGAGAAGGTGCAACAGGGTATATTGATAAGTTCCTGAGCCTTCTGGAGTCAGATAGGCCTTACAGTACCTCACCCATTCACACCTGCTGCTAGACAAGGTTAATCAGAGCGGCTATAAATGAGGGAACATTGCTGCCCAACAGAAAGCCTACTTACTGTTGGGCTTAATGGCTTCCCAATCTGGCCAATTTCATTCAGTTATATTTGACGGAAAAGCAGTCAAATGTCTGCTATTTTCCAGAAACTCAGACTACGACATAGCAGCATAAAGATTGCATCAGATGTAGCCAAATGGGTGGTTAAAACCCAATCTGTTTACAATGCCCAGATGCAATGTATATAGACTCCCCTGATTATGTAACAATATCCAAAGACGAAGCAGAGGCAAAGTTTATGTGATGTTGATCAAAGAAAGAATGAATGAGAAGATTTAGCAAAAAATACATAAGAAAGTTAATGGAGAGATATCGCCAATATAAGAACAGTTCAGCTCTTTGTAACCCCTGTGTGATATGGAGACAAATGATTGCATTTGATCACCCTGTTGTGGTTGGAAAAACCTGCTTATAATGTTACATTTTCAAAGTGATTCTAAGTTTATAATTTTTAATTTAATAGTTTGTAATTTTTCATTTAACAATTTCCAAAAATGTTATTTATACTGCGGGAAACTGGTCAAATTTAGATCCTACAAGTGTTAATGTGTGTGTGGTCAGGATGCTGGCTAAATAAATTCCTACTAACTAGAACATGAATAAACACTGACACAGTTTGTGCCCCTCTGCTGAGGAACTTTGCACAGCCTCATGGGCACAGAGTAAAGAAAACTGACTACTAAATATCTAATTAATTTAGGTTCACGGCGGACCAAAGGGAGGGTGGTGCTGGCATTTTAATACTGAGTCAGACTAAAGAAACATGGCAAACCAGGCCCAGTACAGAATGGACTGCTATTTGGTATATACTGTAACTCTCCTTTAATTAATGGAGTAGCCCATATATATGGATATCTGGAGTCTATATTTAGGCCACAGCCATTCCCCCTTTGGGCCACCTGTGAGAATTATTCATGCATTGATCTACTGGAAACCTGATACTCAGCCATACTCAGCTCAGTGGAGAGAATCCTCCCTACCACCTAGGACCAGATATCAAGGCTAAATTTAGGTATTGTGGGGCCAAATAGAGGACACTCTAACAAACAGTGGTCGGATAGGGATGTGTGTGTCTGTGTGTGTGTTTGTGTGCATCCATTTGTTGGATTTGACAGAGTCTTATGTACGCTGGTTCTGCACTCTACAAAGAAAATATGCTTGAAGGATCCTTTAGAGGTTCCACACGCTGAAACTATGGGGGAAACCCCAGAAGAACCAAAGTTCTTCTGAAAACCCCTTTTTAATGGTTCATCAAAGGACCATTTTGATGACCATTTGACAAATCTAGATAGATTTTTAAACGGGCGAATTGTTCATATGAGTAAGAAGTATAAGAAGTTCTTTGCAATACCCTTTGACATTTTCCTTTGAAGAACTTAAGGGGTTTCAACAGAATATGACAAGCGAAGTCAGACAATGGTCCAGCTAATCATTGTTTTACACCAATTGGTGAGAAGGTTGATTGAATGTGGATTGACAACTAAAATATATCTGTAAAAGCAATGAAATAAAAATGTTAAGTCATTCTTCCATATTCACTTCCTAACCTACATTCATTTGGGGGATTTATTTAATGAATATAATCTTTGCTGTTGTCTCTCCTCTCGACGTGTCTCTGTGTGTTGTGCCTGTTTGCAACGGTGCGCACAAAACCAACGCCAACGGCCACCTGCTCCATGCGGGATGCAAACCGATAAAGCTCTACATGGCAATGCATGTGTCTGCCCTTCTTGGCAGCGCTCTAATTGTTTGAGCATAACAAAAGATACAGTACCATCCAGATTGTTCCATATGCAACATTTCAAGACAGCTTTTAAGTGAGCTTAAGGTTCGTTCTTAAGTTATTCATGCGTGTTTAAGAACAAGCATCCTCCACACACTTTAGGACATTAACAAGACAACACTCAATCTGAACTCCTCCCCTGCATTTTGATTGGTTGAACAGTTCAGAACACAACCTCACCCTATGTTTTTTTAATTGCATATATTCTCATCATGACTAGAATGTGGTAGTTGTACAGGTGCTCTGAGTTAGGTTAGAGAGCGAAAGTATAGCACTCCAGCATCCCCTTGAAATGAGAGTATGTGGTATGGGATGATGACTACTGATGTGATTTGATATGCTCTTTGACTCTCTTGACCGCCGAGGAGAAACCCTACCTGGTTTTTCTGATGCCATTAGTAGCCTGAAATAGAAACAGACACATATTGTGTGAATACAGAGCAGTGAACAAATGCAAATGAATGACTCTAAAAGCCCTATACACACTGAGGTTGAATAACACATTTGGCACAACCATTTTGTACAAAAAAGTGTTTCTACGTGTTATTTAATTACACAAGCCTGATGGAGGGTAAGACAAACATTTAAAAAAAAAAATATTATGCAGTACAACTATTGTATCAACAAATTATAAGTTACACATGAACAAAAGGTTAGTCGAATGTGTTGAACTTCACAATCAGAATCACTTGTATGCCAGAATTTAACTACACATATCCAGAATGCTAGACCACATATAGAGACAGAACACACTACAAAGTGATACAGATCCAAGTATTTACAGTGCCTTCTCATTTTCTACTAAGCTGACAGAAATGGTTTTGAGATCGTACAATGAATCATTTAACAACTTGAATTTGAGTTTTAGGAATCATGAGTGTATACAAAAACAGACCCATTTTGTTACAAGATCCCAGATCGATTAAACTGTAGTACCTTGCAGCTTGTGAAACTGAAAGCTGAAAGCTGTTTCTTGCTCGGATGGTTTTCCACAAACGATGTTGTGATGTTTGTCTTCTCTAGATTATATCTTGTCTTAAAAAACAATGCATTTAACATGGCCCCTGTGCTATTTTAAATTCAATTTTCTCCAGCAGATTTAAGAGAACTGACAAGCACGATGAAATCATACGCTGTTTCAGGGGCAAGTCTGTCATCTCCAGGATTTTTTAATGTTGACTTTTAACCTATAGCAGAATTTGGAATTAAAGTGCAGTGTCTTCATTGATTGATTTTAAAGCAATTATTAATGGAGACTTCATTTATTTAAAAGTCTTTTCTAAATCATGCTGTTAATGACTTACACTTAATTAGGACTCAAAATTACTGGCACTGTAATTTCAGGAAAATATTATATTATAGAGGTTAATGTTTTGGATTTTTATTTAATTTCTACAGTAATTGGAGCTTTACTAAACATGAATACAAGCAATATACTGTAATGTGAAGTGTTTATACTTTTGTGTTTGAGTGCATGCATGATACACAAATTAAAAAAAATTTCACCTTCAGTATATACTTGCAATTGTTATATGAATGCTAATGTTAACACAGTATATTTAGCTAGCATAGGCAAGTACATAATCAAGATAGCTATCACGGAGTGGGTTAACATTTTCAAGGGTAGTGGAGAAGGATTCAAAACGGACATTGGAACATAAAAAGAATGTGATTGAAAAGGGAGGAACACACTGTAATAAAGGAAAGGACATTTATTCAGCTGTGAAGATGAACTTTGAAATTGAAAACTACTACATGAGCGAACTTTAGGATGAAACATCAGTGAGTGAAGTAAATGAAGATTACATGACCGAGGAAAATAATGCTGTGGCTGAACAGCACATTGCCTTGATTATGGATAATATTGAAGTGAGTGACAATCAGGAACCAACTGAAATATGAAATGGTCTAGAACTGTTGAAAACACTGGAATGTCTGATGAAAGTGTTAAGTAGTGAATCTCATTTGCAGAAATGTTTGAATATTTTGTTCTTGCAAATGATATTAAAGAGGACAAAATTGAACCTACATTATTTGTGTAATGGACCAAAGACTTTAAATTAATATATCCAGATAGACTAGGTAATATGGGGATATTGCGGGAATACTGAAACGTCTCCAAACTACTAATTATCGCGGAAAAGTTTCGGTTCCACAGAAGAAATCAGAGACAGGGAGAATCAGTGAAAATGTTTGCGGCTGCATTAAATTAGCTATCAGAACATGGTGAGTATAATGATGGTCTAAATGACACCATTAGAGACAGACTTGTTTGCAGAATACAGAGTAAAGCTTTTTAGACTGCTGAATGAAAGTAACCTGACCTTGGCAAAGGCTATTGAAGTCAGGATGTCCATTGAACTAGTTGCTAAAGAGGCAGAGCAGTGAGTTAATCAGGAAAAGGGCACAGAGTTGCAACAGAAACAGAGACTGAAATCAAGGCAAACACTTTTATTGTGGCAAAGCGGGACTTCAAGCGTGCTGGTGTCAAAACATGGCTTGCCAAGCCTGTGGTAAAAAGGCAGCTGGAACGAGCCTGAAGAAACAGCAAGAGTTAAGAAAAAACATAAAGGAATGAAAACAAGAAAGAAACTAATGAAAAGAACAAGAGACACGCTCATGCTGTTGAGCAGCAGAATACAGAGGTGAGTGACTGATCAGACAAGGAAGTCACACAGATATTACTGAATGTTACTGGTAGGTCACAGCTACTATGTTTCTCCCTTGTTAGAGGGGAAGCAGGTTTGTTTGAAGATTGTCACTGGGTCGGGTGTATCTCTTGTGTCTGACACAGTAAACAAAAGAAAACAGGTCTATGCATTATCATTTAGAAACATGGTTTAAAATTATTATGTGTTGTAATGGAGGTAAAAAATTATCTTGTTGCAAAATCAACCAGTTTTAACCATAAACACATGTGAAGGTTATTAAAAAACTAACATCATAATCCCTTGTCCTAATGAAATTGGGCATACAGTACTGTGCAAAAGTCTTAGGCACATGAAAGTCAATTTAAAGCAATTTATTTGGGTATTAACTGTTTATTTATAAAAACATATTTATATATATATATATATATATTTATATATAAATATGTTTTCCAAATAAACAGTTAATACCCAAATAAATGGCTTTAAACTGGTTGATTTTGCGACAAGATAAAATCAACCAGTTTTATATATAAAATATGCAACACTAATACAGAAGTATATAATGCAGCCATATTTACCACTAATTGAAGTTTATCTAGTGTCTTATCAAAGGACACATAGAGAAGAGCATTGCAATAGATTAATCTTGAAGTAACAATAGCGTGGATTTGTTTTTCCACTGAAGGCGTTTGTGGGGCTCTACCATGTTTTTCCTTTTTTTTTCATTATAAATGTGCAGCTATGTGTCATCTGGGAAAACTGACATCACAAAGACATCATCAAGAGGCAGCATATATAGTGAAAACAAAATTGGTCCCAAAACAGAACCTTGAGGAACACCTTTGATTTTTCAGAGGACAGACCACCACACATACAAACTGATATCTTCCATTAAATAAACCAGGTGGGAAAGTATCCACGTAGTCTGATGTGACTTTTCAAACTCTCCAAAAGAAGGGATTGATCAATGGTCTTGAGGGCAGCAAGAGGTCAAGAAGCACAGCCTTGATCTGACAGCATCGAAAGGCAATTTATCACCTTCATGCATGCAGTTGCAGGGCTATGAAGGGGTCTAAAGCATATTTAAGATTTGAGAAGAACGAGAAGTTCAGTTATGTCTGATATTGTTATTTATATATCCAGATCAAGGTTTGACTTTATTAAAAGAGGCTTTATTTCTGGCACTGTTAGTGAGTTTGGTACACATCCGGAGAGTAGGTAGCAATTTATTGATCAGCATCAGCAGGCCAAGCACAGCAATTAGCCCTTTAAGTAGTTTAATTGGAATAGGGTCCACTTGACTGGAACTGTAAATGTACAGCCCCTGAGAATACATATTACAGCACTTAAAATTACCTTAGTTGGGATTCAAGTGAGTTAGTTGCTGTGAAAGTAAACCTAAGAAGATGGTGGGCTGATATTCCAGTATTATGGGATAAACAGTTTAATCCAGAATATCTGTTTCACAGGACAAAACTACATCCGAGGTGTGATTGTGGCAATGCATATGTCCTGAAACATGTTGGACAAAATCCGCTGAGTGAGTTGTGGCTCAAAGGCCTTTTTGCCGACTTCATGTGAATATTGATGTTGACAAACATTACAATATTGTCTGCAATGACTAAGCTCCGTTAAGAGAGAAAACAATGCTTATGAGAAAACAAGCCTCATTGCTCCTAGGTTGCTGCCGTAAATGACTACTGTAAATGAATGTTTTGTCAGTCATCTTACCTACTACAATTAGGGTAAAGCATTTTTGTTAAAAATAGGTTTGATACTGTACTTGTATGTACGAGCAGATCATCATAGGTAATGTCAATTAACATGAGCAAGTTGATTGCACCTGTCTTCTGTGTCATCATACGTAATTGTCAAAAAGAGGAGGTTCTGAAACCCTCAAGACGTAACATTGTTACCTGTGTGCGTGTCTGCACGTATGAGTGTTAGTGTCCAAATGTGTAGCAAACGTGTTGACTTTGTGGACAGAAGCTGAAGTGCATTTTAAGGAGAGCATTTGCCATACATCGCAGCTGAAACAGTTCAGGTGAAGGAGGAGATTGCAACACAAATCATTCTCCCCTGCCAGCAGGCACCTCAACTGGATTAATTCTGTTAGGCGACACGACTGACACAGAGTGTGTCGCAAATGGCCCCCTAAACCCTAAATAGAGGGGCTCTGACACAATGTGGTGCACTGAACAGGGAACAGTATGGCATTTTGGATGCAGGACAGTGATTCTACTTGGGCAGTAAATGCCATTTCACTTTGCTGAGGACGTATTCCTGTACACAGCCTTATCCTGCCTTGTCCTCCACAGACCGCATTCAAACGGGAAAATACCGTGCAGACTCATTACAGCACTGTCCTTGACAGTGTGTGAGTACGTACCTTGAAGAGCATGTCACGCAGAGGTAGTTTTCATAAAGCCTAATCTATTTAAGACACAAGGATTCAACATTGGCAAGCTGGTTATAGTGAGTGTGTGGCATGGCAAGATACTAATAATGGAGACAGGAATCATTAAATTAGAGGCAGGGATGCGGAGGAATGTGTATATAACAGTTTGGTTAAAAGTAGTGCACTATATGGAAAATAGGGTGCTATTTAGGAGGAGCAAACTATTTACAGTTGATCCTGTTGTCTGAAGTTATTGATTAAGTTTATCCATCTTCTGCTGGCCTGGGGTAATTATTCAGAGACAAAAGTCAAGAGAATTTAATGTAAAATTGAAGAGGTGAGTAGAAATAGAGTTGATTGATAATCCTTTCCCTATTAAAAGAATAAAGGTAATACATCTACCCAGACATATTGGGAAGTTATTATAGGAATGGAGTGCAGAAACGGTAAGATGTGGCAGCAAATTTTACAATAATTTACAGGCAGCTCCCTGGCAAGTACAGTAACATACTGTATTTCATATTACAGAACACATATTAAGATCTAAAAAGAGTATGAAAGCAATAACTGTATAATGGAACACAGTACCTTACTGTACTATTTATTATATGTATGATATTGTAAAAAACTGAAATCCTCATTAACAGATGGATAACAAAACAGTATGCATTGAGGAAACTTGATTTGTACCTCAAAATGTTTACTGAAATCACATGGGATTAGTGTAAGTAGGTTCACTGCTGGGTAATTGGCGGTAACATATCAAAAAATATCACTGAATTTGTAGTTTTGCATTTAGCAAAAGTTTGTAACAAATGACCTTCTAATGGCCTCAGACAAAGGTTCCGCATCCGTCCTGTTGCTTCTTGATCTTAGTGCTGCTTTTGACACTATTGATCACTCCCTTCTCTTAGAGAGACTGGAAACCCATATTGGGCTACGTGGACATGTTCTAGTCTGGTTTAAATCTTATTTATCTGAAAGATATCAGTTCGTATTTGTGGATGGCATATCCTCTGATAAATCAAAGGTATGTTTTGGTGTTCCTCAAGGCTCGGTTCTGGGCCCATTATTGTTCTCACTATATATGCTGCCTCTGGGTGATGTAATCCGGAATCACAATGTCTATTTTCACTGTTATGCTGATGACACACAGTTATATATTTCAATGAAGCATGGAGAAGCCCCAAAATTAGCTACTTTGGAAGCATGTGTTTCAGATATTAGGAAGTGGATGACAGAGAACTTCTTGCTTTTAAACTCAAGAAAAACAGAAATGCTAATTTTAGGACCCAAGAAACAAAGAGCTTTGTTGGCAGATCTCACTGTGAACCTCGACGGCTGCATGGTCGTATCCCAAAAAACTGTAAAAAACCTCGGCGTTACCCTTGACCCTGACCTTTCCTTTGATGAACATATAAGATATGTCTCAAGAGTTGCTTATTTTCATCTTCGAAACATTGCAAAAATCAGAAACTTTCTATCAAAAACTGATGCAGAAAAACTAATCCATGCTTTTGTTACTTCTAGATTAGATTACTGCAATGCTCTTCTTTCCGGTTACCCTGATAAATCAATAAATAAACTTCAATTAGTGCTGCACACAGCTGCTAACTAGAACAAAAAAATGTGAACACTACTCCAGTACTAGCCTCTTTACACTGGCTGCCTGTTAGGGTTAGGGCGGATTTTAAGGTTTTATTGTTAACCTATAAATAAATACATGGACTTGCACCTACTTACCTCGCTGAAATGAACGAGCCATACATACCTACACGTAACCTTAGATCGCAAGATGCAGGCCTTTAAATTGTGCCTATAATTTCTAAACAAACAGCCGGAGGCAGGGCCTTCTCTGATAGAGCTCCACTGCTGTCGAATGATTTGCCAATTAAGGTTTGAAATGCAAACTCAGTGGAAACTTTCAAGTGTGTACTAAAGACTCATCTCTACAGCATGGTCTATGATTAAGTGTAGTCTGGCCCAGGGGCGTGAAGGTGACAAGAAAGGCTTGATACTGTCCACCCTTGCTGTCTTGCCAGGTGGGCTCTCATCGCCACTGGGATGCCTTCCCTCTAATGCCATTCGGGGGCGGAGTCACTGGCTTGTTGTTGTCTCTCTGTTGTTCACTTGTGCAATTGGGCTGTACTCTGCTGGCAATACTCGGCCCTCTTTCAGGGTGGTTGCGGTTGGTGGGTGTCCCTTTGGTTGATGCTTGGCAATGTGGGTGGATTGATTTCCTGCCTGTTGGGCCCTGTCCGGGGCCTCCCCCAGATAGGGCCACAGTGTCACTGGACCCCCCTGTCTCAGCCCCAAGGTCTTACGCTGCTATATTATTGTGCTGGGGGAGTAGGGTCAGTTCCCCTTCTCCACAATAAATCCCTATAGATCTAAGGAATGCATTTTCTAAATTTTCCCTGTCTCCTGCCGTTTTAAACTTAGGAGGACGTGAGGTCTTGGCCCACACCTGAGGAGTACCAGGCTTGAAATACCCGTTGCTGTCCCTGTCCAAAGTCCTCCTGGTTGTGTTGCAGATCAAGACGATACCTGACGATTTCAGCTGCCACTGTGCTGACACCTCCCCCCTCCCCCGTGTTGTCCCTGTCCTTGTCCATCTGGTCATGCTTCCGACATGGACTATATTTAAATAGACTCAGGACTCAGCCCACATGTACATGTGCCATGCACCCATTGGTCAATTTTGTTATGGTTCATTATTACTTAGAAAGCTTTTTGAATATTTAAATTATTCCAGAATGCAAATTAATGCAAATTACTCCCAGAACACTTTCCCAGAATGCAATTTCATTAACTCTATGCTATATTTTGCAGGCTTTGCAGGATTTTTGCTTTCACAATATTTTGATGTTGATAATACCAACATTATTGTGTCAATTTGTTTTTTTTATGTTTTTTTATGTGTTGTTAATGGTAACACCCCATGATGTTCCAGATGATGACAATGCTGTTCGGACCAAATTGCATAAAGGTACATTTCATTACGCAAACTGAAAAGAGCTCTAGCATTTGGAAGTAATCCATGCTATGTACGACTTCTGTAAAGATGATGTCTGAATATTTCCACAGACATTTCCAAGCATTTAATTGCCCTAATTTGTTATTGCAAATGACAAATAAACCTTCTGAACTTTTGAACTTGAACTTGACAACAGAGAATTTCCTGTGCTCCCTGGCTCTTTGCTCTGAATCCAGCAGGAGAAGCAGCCCACCTAATATGCGTCACAACTAGGGGAAATACTGAACAGCTTGCCTTTACAGAGAGACTGGCTCCATATTTGGATATTGATTACAGCCTATCATCGCCCCCTTGGAGATCAGCGTCTTAATTGGGACTTACACTTAAGTAGAACTACTCCGCTGTGCGGGGAGATTTAAAATTCCATTAGCGTCAATGACAGCTATGCACACGGCAGCGAGCGAGCAGTGTCTTGAAGAAGGATCTCGTCTGATCCACGTCCACAATGTTTCAAGGTAATTGATGTTAAAAAATGAGTCAGGGGTAGCGAGGTGATTGATAGCAGTGACTCCCTAATTACAGACAGAGACTGTGTCTGCAATAACGCAATATTCCCTAATCCTGATGGGCCCTGATCAAAAGTAATTCTCTGTTTGGCACGCAACCCAAGCCGAGTACTAAGAGGAAGGTCCTCTCACTTATCCACTGGGGGAGTAAAATATATATGGACCTTGTGAACTGTGAGTACATTTCTCCACCACTGTCTATTTTATATATAGTACTTACAGGGACTAAATGTCTTTAATGGCTCTTTACCTAGCTCTGCAGAACTTTCAATATTTCAGGTGAAACTGTGTTTTAAGTGACTCAGTCTGATTACCAAATGACACCCTATTGCCTACATAGTGTACTACTTATGACCAAAGCCCTATTCCCTTCGGAGTCCCTTCTTACTACAGCCATAGGGTGCATTTTAGAATGAGGATTAATCTCCCTTGTAGATATGAATAAACAAACCAATTGTTTACAGTGAAAATACATAAAGGGTTATTAATAGTCCATCCGTCTGAAACTGTATACACGGATAAGATCTGTCCCCGTTCTGTGTTCGTCAGGTCGCAGACACACAAATACAAGGTTAAGCCATGGGCTGTGTGTGTTAGATCACTTGCTCCTGTTGTTTTGTGAACATCAAGAGTGCAACTACATCACACTGACAATCAGCAACTCAAAAACCTCATTCCTCTTTTTCGAGGCAATCTCTATCTCTTTTTTAATGTAGCTCTTCTTCCCAGAAAAAAAGGAAAAGGTATTTTCTCTGCCTTTATTTTACACTTCATTTCCCGTGTTCCGGATGAGGCGAAGCTCACCTCAGGCTACAATCCAAACGGCACCCTATTCCTTAAAGCACACAGTGCTGACCAGGCCCATAGGCCTCTGGTCAAAACGAGTGCACTATGTACTAAATAGCATGTTAGTTGAGACACCAACCTAGACCCAGATTGGCTGGAGCATCATTATGGCAATATCTCCATGGTCTACATATCTGAAGTAGAAAGGAGAGAGAGGCAGCATATTCTCTTACATAGCTTAATGGTGTGACCTATACTCTCCTACACAAGCTTTTTAAAGGGCAAACAATTACTTATAAATGTATAGTAGCACTGAGTCTTGTGCCTAATGGGTTTGAAAGCAGTTGCTGCATTATTTTAGATGATAAGCGGAGCGTTTAAGTGTGATTCACCACAGGCCAAAACGTATCAACCTCAACAGATGTCTCTCAATAGGAAAGGTCAGATGTCCTACCTTGCAGAGTCTTGAAATAAGGGAAAGGAAGAGCAAAGAAGGTAGAGGGCAAGGATGTGTTATGGTTTCTCAGTGAATTAACCTTCTACTCTCTAGGAAACACATTTAATCAATAATATATCTGTTGCCTTTCTCTGACTGCTATGTGTGTTTCACCGCTCTCACGTATCAACCGGATCAACGTCAATGGAGTATGCACCTTCCTCTGCTAGATCAACACTAAAATGTTGACTACCAGAGGAGAATCCCAGTTGATTGTCACTGTTTAAGTGTTTTAGCTTTTGATGGTCTTGGTGGTTATGCTGCCAGTTGATCTAAAGGATTTGTCTTTTTCGTACAAAGGGTCACTTGTTTGGGGAGTATTCATTTGGATGTAAACTGGAAACGAAGGACACTTTGACATCATAAACCTTTTCTTTGTTCCAACTGAGTTTCTGTGCGGTTCCCGTGAGTGTCATGCTGCAGCTAACTTTTAATAACATGTATAGTCCCTGGCACGTTTGTCACAGCAACACAGAAATCCTTTTATTTCCATGGAATTCAGACACATGGTAATGAGAATTCAATCAGCGTTCTGACTGACTGACAGTTGCACTGTGGGTATAACAGAACAATACTGTCTGACAGTAAGTAGCCTATAGTTAGCTCTCAGCACAACATTCGCATAATAGACTCAGAATTCTGTAGTGTCTATATTACAGGACGTAGGCATGCTTAAGTGGTAAGTACATTTCTGTAAGTTCGTCAATCGCCTGAAGTAATTGTTTACTGCACAAGCCACTAAGCTATTTTTGAACAAGATGTTAGAACAGGTCAACTTTAAAACACAAGACTGACATTTATCACAAAAAATAAACAGTATATGGTATGCACCACAATCAATTTGGATTCCCCAACTGTGTGTTTTTGCTGCACGGGAACATTTGTCTTTCATGTCAATGATTTTTAGTTCACAAAATTCTATCAAATCATGCATGTTTGGCCATGTTTTTCCTGACTAAGAGAGTTGCGTGCATAAAGACACAGCCAAACAATTACTTAAAGGGATTTATGAACTTAGAGAAATGTTAGAGCTCACAAACATCAGAGAAATGTCCATTAAAAGATCAATTTTCAGTAGTGTTGTCCCCAACTAGCTTAAGGAATCAGTGTGGCGTTGCCTAGGGTGGTCCAGTGATTGAAGGCGATGCCTCCGGTTCCCATTGTATACCGCTTCAGCATGGGTTTGATGCCAGACTACTCTTAGCTCAGCACACTCTCTCCTCTATCTTCCCCACTTCCTTTCTGCCAAATAAAGTGCACAATACAAGACCACAAAATATCTTAAATGTGTTCGTATAGAAATCATACTGATAATGGCCATAGGAACGTTCTCAGGTGTGGTTAATGGTTAATATCTCTTTTCCAAAGTTTCTATTAGAAGTGCTATCTCGGTCTGCTTGGTAAAGCCATTAGTCTCCATCAGAAAGACTGAGAGACAGAGACAGGTATCCGTTTCAGCCATCAGTCACCGAGCAGCTCTCTATAAAGGATGGAGTGACAGATGTAGTCTGAGTGGCTTCATCCACACTCTTCTGGATCTCAACATGACACATCTTTCAGATGATAATGGTATCATGGAGCCATACACAATGGGTCACAATACACCCTCACTACAGGTACTGCTCTAGGACTGTGTCCCAAATGGAACCCTGTTCCCTATGCGCGTGGGGCACACTTGTTTTGACCAGAGCCGTAGGCGCCCCCGCAGTGAATAGTGTGCCATTTCAGATGCCACCCTAATGTGGAGATACATTTCTGGTAAGAGAGACATCTTGTCCCACATCGGATACCAAGCGAAGTCACATTGGAAACAATTACCTCATATGTTACACAGTCTGACAGACAGACAGGCAGACAGACAGACAGGCGGATGGACAGGCAGACAGACAGACGGACGGACAGACAGACAGGAGGGAAGGGTGGAGACCGCGATCAGACAAGATGTGGGTCCATTATCACTTCCTCACAGGCGTGTCACCTGCCCTTTTCCGCTAGTCTGGGTATTGATTATGCCGCAGCAGATGGAGGAACAAACTAAAACCCAAGGTTAACTTTCCCAAAGAGACTCTGGAGAAAATAGATGTGCTATTGAGAACAAATTTATCTCATGCGTTTCAAATGACCTCGAATACGTCTTTAAGTGTAATTCATGTACTAAGCAAATTGCTTCGGGAGGGATGTGTTGTGTGTATCCTGCCAAAGCGTAATGACATGATGGCTTCTGCTTCCAGTCATCTGAGAACGACTTGGTCCCTCAACAACGGTGGATCTTAGGATGAGTTGGAGAGACACCAGCTAATGACTTTCTTATTCTATTAGTCATACGGCGGCATACTGTACTGAACCTAATGGAGAAATATATTTAACAGCCCAAAAACTTTGATGAGGGGATTTATATTTCATAAGAGGGCTGCCATAATCGAATCTCCAGCTACAACCCGGCGAGTTACTATATTGACGTCAAAGCCTATAAAAGAAAAAAAGAATTAAAATGGCAACAGACGCCCTGTAAAGGAAACCATGTACAGTACAGGGGAGGCTGTTTCCAGAACATTAAAGAGTTTATAGGTTGGAATAATTGGATACCCACCAACCCCCTCCACAGTCTCGCTCCCCCTCTATTCTCCTGTAGAAGTCCCCCGCCCTGCAGCCCCCAGCTTCCACAATACCTTCATCCCCTTTCCACTTGTGCTTGGGATACAGGAATAGACACCCCACACCTCAGCCTCCTCACAGTGTCACCTTTGACAACTTTAAGTACATTTCAGATTTTTTTTTTTTCTGAGCTGAGCTGACACCTGTCGTCTCCATTAAAGAAAGAAATCAGCCCTTCATATTCTAAAAATATGTGGCAAGAATCTAACTGATATAACTGCAACAGCTCCATAATTAATTGGGTCACATTTACAGCACAAGGATGGAAATATGAAGTTTGCTAAATCCACTTCCTCCATCTTCTCTCCTCATCGCCCTTTCTCTCTCTGAACTATATTTCTAACTAGCAGCCCAATCATCCCTGTAAGAGCTGTGAAAGCATAAATATAACCATAGTATCAAACGTTCAGACCAATGCCATTACAGATCTGACAGCTGCCGAGAGTAATTAGTTGTCAAACGTCTTTCCTCTTAGTGCCCTAGAAGGCTAGAGTATATCTTTTTCCATATATTTCAATGTCATTTATGTCTAAATGTATGTACTATATATTGAAAGACTCTGTGTTCATTATTTGGATAATGTGTGTCACTGTTTCGTATAGAAAAAGAGAAATTACATGATTTTCCTAAATTTACTCTCAGTTATACAGGTTGTTGAGATTCCATTAATCTAGGCAAAGAGATACATTTGTTAAGGTCGACATACTATAAATTGTTTTTTGTCTTTGACCTTTAATCTTAATGTGTGAACTTATATCTTTTAATCCTAATGTGAGAATGTATCCTGGATATTAAAACACATCAATAAAGAAAGTGATAAGATACTAAAATAACTGTCACTTAATATTCTAATGATAAAGAATGATTCGGAATGCCCCATTAAGGCCCAGTCATCCTGATACAGAGAGAGAGAGAGAGAGGCGTGACATGAGAAACGACACCCCTGCTCACACTGTGGCCCCCAGATCCCAGCCCCTGGCTCTTTGAACTCTTCTTATTCTGTTCACTGAGGCAAAGCTGGGGATTTACCTGACTTGATTTGGTCATTAAGGTGCTCCGGTCATCAGGGTGCCATCCTCCCCTTAGGGCTCCTGACAGAGAAAGCTGCAGTGATTAAAACTATTAGGTCTCAAGCCTCATCATGCTACCCCCATCAGCCTCATCCTGTAACCCCCATCAGCCTCATCCTGTAACCCCCATCAGCCTCCACCCTGCTACCCCCATCAGCCTCCACCCTGCTACCCCCATCAGCCTCATCCTGCTACCCCCATCAGCCTCATCCTGCTACCCCTATCAGCCTCCACCCTGCTACTTCCATTCAGGTTTCTTATCCAATTGGCCTCCACTGTCCATTAATGAGTATTGCCCTGACGGCAATGATATCGATGTAATGCTGTAAAGCATCTGAATGTGGAAGGGACTGTGGGAGCTTGTCCAGAATGTCCATCAGAGGCAGTGAATGAATGGTTTTAAGAGGAGGCCTCTGATTTATCTCCTCACCCGGGCATCCTTGAGCATGGCTGGAGAGTGTACTATTGTAATATCTTGATCAGGGTTCGTTGATCAATCTATTGTGGAAGAAATTATTATTAGTTTGGGATTTTAAGGTATACTATTTATGTAGAATGTTTTTACACACCAAAGTAAAAATGGTTTGCAGTAAAAAAAATGTAGTAAAACAAAACCTACAACTCTAAAATAGTAAATTTTAGGATAAACACACAATGCATTAATATCAATTATCCTTATCCTCATAAGGATAACCTACTGTACCATGTAGCACCGCTCTAACTAGCTATGTATGATTTCATGAACTGTGTGGTCGTATGATCACTGGGAGCCATCTTCCTGACTCCAGGCTCATCCTGTGCCCTTTGCTACATCTGGATTATTGACTTTTTGTATGAAGCAGCGTTCAGGGGGTCTCCAAATAGCACGTAAAGGCTAGCATGTCGTGGGAGGATGATAGCAGCGACCATGATGTAGCTCAAACGGAGGAGTTTGATCCTGAGTAAAGGTCATTTTCCGTGGGTGCTGTCTTTCTTGGCATGTTCTCCAGGGCTGTTCGCATGCGTTGTTCCGTGAACACTTTCCTAAAGCCTAGCCTTGATTCTTCAATATCAGTAACGATGATGATGATTGTAAAAATATGTAACTCCGATTTTATCGTCAGCAGAAATTGCAGAACACTCAGTGCTGGAAGTACTGTTGTTGAAGTCAACCCCCTAACATTAGTTTATTAAAATCTAGTAATAAAATCAACTTTTTACTTGACTTGGAGTATTTATTCCCTTGCTCTACCCCTGACTGAAACACGTGTGTATGTTTATCTTGTGTCCTGAGGAGCTCATGAACGGTGGCGTAGTACAGCTCGAGGATTAATAGGTTTGTATCTATACTGCCTTTGTGACAGGCTTTTGCTACAGTTTGTTCTAAAACAGGTTCTGTGATATATTCTATTCAGGCATTCAGTTAGTTATTTTAAGCCCTCAAGTTTTATACCAGTTTATGTAGTTTATGAAAATACAGTTGTTTCAATATTGCGGTGGTATTCTATAAAAGGATTACAAGGTATTCATACAATATACAAAAATAGATAGGGTAGCATACGGTAGTTCACGGCAAATCCGAGAAAACTTAAAACTGATGTGTAATTCTGTTTGGACGGTAGAGTAGCTGTAGCCATGCGCCATTAACGACATTTTGTGACCTACAACCAGAAATCAAAATGATTAGGTTTGGAATACCATTAGTGATGAGACTATAAATTCTGGAGCTCTGATGCTTCGATGCAGCTTTAAATGCGCGCTGATTTCACACAAAGTGCCAAAGCATAAACAAGCACAATACCACGGGATCAATGATGTCCGAAGCTCTGTTTGATCACATGGTTTTGCAAACCGTGGGTGAGACAATGTGAGATTCTCTCTGAGTTGATTGTTGATTTCTTTGAGGTGAAGTTGGTTTCAAACAGCAACCTCCATTGAATGTTATTTAGCAAGATTTGTTTTCCTGCATATCACCTAAACGATAGCTCAGAGTCACAAGCTTGAATCCTTGCTAGTTTGGGAAGATGTGAAACCACACTATCTTCCCGTTTTTATTCAGCAGTTTTTGAAAACATAGTGAACCTGGAGGTCAAAATTTTAAGGAGGTGGGAAACAAAGCCAGAATTCAAATGGAATCTAATTTTACAATGTTCATGCCTTACCATGAACCTCTGAGAACTGCATCGCGAAACACAGCCAATGAACACCAAACATGACTACTTTTTTCTAACCAGCGGATGTCACCAAAGAGTACTGTGTAAAACCTTAGAGTAGTGAACCATTTTCCAAAACAATTCGGTGAAGGCCTTCAGAAAGCAATGGTTGCCCATCTCTAAATATCATTATACTGCCATACCTATAACATCTTAACTGGGTACCAAGCAATGGGTACCAAGGATGTTCAGGAGGCAGCCCCACCCCTCCACACCTTCCTCTCCTAACAGCTCATCCCGACAGCTATAAGAGGGAGTTGGGACGTGTGTGTCTCCCTCCCTCTCGCTCTCTCTCCGCCAGACCGTGACAGAAATGGAAGAGTCTCCCCACTGCAGACAAAGGCATCCCTGCCGGAAAACCACTAACGCCGTTATGTCTGTTTTTGTTTTGCATTTGTGTTCCTTCTAAGTTATTGTTCGTATTCTGTTCTTCATTTTACGTTTATGCAATGAGTAATAATACACAGGATGTGAAAGGCTCGCATTTGTCTTGTGTTCTTGCTGTGCTCGTTGCATTGGTAGAGGATGGGGGCAGTACTAGGCTGAAGCTGAACACTGCTTGTACTGCAATTTTTGCCCATACTTCTTTACAAAATTGCTCAAGCACCGTCAAGTTGGATGTGAAGATGAATCTTCTCCCAAGTCCTGGTACTCCTGCAGATTTCATCAGGTTTTCTTCAGGATTTCTTGTACTTCGCTGCATTGATTTTGCTCTCAATTTTTGCAAGCTTTCCAGGCCCTGAAACAGGGAAGCATTTCCATAGCATGGTGTTCCACCAACATACTTGCTGCAATATTTTGCTTTGCGTTGCTATGTTTGCTGAGCCAAACACAGCGTTTAGCATTGAGGCCAAAAAGCTATATTTCAGTGTCACATACAGTATTCATATAATATTTTCCCCATGGTCTCAGAGTCTCCCACATGCCTTCTGGCAAACTCTAGCTGAGATTTGATTTTAGTTTTGCTACTTTTCCATAAGGGATACCTTTGTAAAATATCAGGCTTTTGTTGTAGTATTTAGTGTCTCCCAGCTGGAAGTTTCTAACTCCTTGACAGTTGCCATTGGCATCTTGGTGGCCTCCGAGACGTCAGTTGTGTCAAGGCATAGATACGGGGCAGGTTTGCTAAATTGCTAAAACAATGAAATTTCCCAGGAGTGTAGTGGGCTCCATCATTGTGAAATGGAAGACGTTTGGAATGACCAAGACTCTTCTCAGAGGTGGCCGTCTGGTCAAACGAAATATGCAGGCAACAACTGGGAGACTGGTCAGGATTGAGGGAATGAGGGAAATTAAGGGACACCTCTCCAACAAATCGAACAGTTTGAGAGGATCTACAAGGAAGAATGGGATAAACTGCCCAAATCCAGGTGAACAAAGCTGGTGGAGAGAAGACAAGAAGATTCAAAGCTGTGGTCGCTACCAAATACCTCTACAAAGTACTGAATAAAGGAGCTGAACACTTGTACATGTATATGAGATATATCCATTTTGTGTGCAAAAAGTAGAGCCAAAGAAATTATTCATAGAATCTTTCTATAGACTGGGAAAAACAAAGGTCACAGAAGTCTGATTCACAGCAACTGCCTTTTTAAAACCAAAGGCTACTGTTCAAACACAAACAAAGGGTTCTTTCAGTAGGGCAGGCAGGCACAAAGAATACTCAAACATAACTTCCTTGGGAAAAAATACTTTATTCAGCAGCTATTCATTAATACAGCATACTTCAGCTTTTTCTGGGAAACTTTCAAAGTTAGCTATCACATCCTTTTATAAACTTTAAAACAGGCAAAGCCCTAAGAGTATCTCACTAGTTGTTATACCAGATTGATCAAACAGGCGATAGACAGTTTGCAAAAATGGTGTCACAAAATACTAGTGCTTTTGTTGCATAGTGCAACATGAAATACGTTATAGCTGTAGGCTACATGTGAAGCCTACAGTTGAGATAATATAGGCTTCACATGTAGCCTAAATTATCTCAGCTGTTATATTGTAAGTACAATATGCTAGGCACCTAGATAGTTTTAAACCTCTAATGTGCAATATTGGGTCAAGTGAAGATTTCCAGGTATTTAGGCTTTCTTAATTGGTGCCATTTTGCATGTTTTTGCATTTGGTGTGATGTGAATAGACATTGACATTTTTTTAATGGATGAACCAGTTAAAATGTTCCTAGGCGTGTACATACATACATACATACAGTACACACACACAGACACACACAGACACACATACACAAACACCACACCCTACAGCTCTTTGATATTATATTTAGCCTCTTGAAAAATGTGTTGACAAATCAACTTATTGGGCCTAACAACCTTAAACAGGGTAATTTCATCAACTCTGACAGCATGAAAGATGTTTTGGGTAGAAATAGACAAACGTGTCACAATCTAACATGACACAGCGCACATTTACCACAGAGGTGAGAAGCATTAACTTCTGACGTGATGAATGGAACTGGCAGCTACCCCCTCAGGGAACGATGAATTAATTGCTGACCTTTACTTTTTCAAACTGATCTTGTTGTATTGCACGGATAAGCTAGGGACCTAACCCTACCTTTAGCAATGTTCAGGTAGCCATACCTCTACCATGTAAGGGCTATCCACACCTCTAGAATGTTTGAGGTAGCCACACTGCAATGTTTGAGGTAACAATACCTCTGGAATGTTTGGGTTAGCCACACAGCCATAGATAATAGAACAGTAGATGGACTGATGTCATAGACTATAAATCAGAATGGAGCAGTTTGACAGCCATTGTACATGGGACCTGTTCTAAACAATCTACAATACAAACACATGATAGAAGTGGCATTTCAGTTCTTACAATAGTTACATTTCCTTAATGATATATAAATAGCCACTGTCATGCATAGCATAATGCATAAAATGACTGTACTTTTCAGAGTATTAATAAACAAATCAATTTGAAATAGTTTTCAATAATTTATTAACTTAAGAGTACAAAATGGCTATAGTCTAATGTAGGAAGGAACAGGATAGTACTTTAAATACAGTGCAAATGTATACTTCTTTATTTCCAAAGATTGCAATTAACTGTGATTTTAAATGATAATACATGTATGTATTTGTCTATACACAAATATTATAATTTAATTTCATTGTAGAAATCACTATTTTGGTAACAGTACGCTAAACGGAGCAAGCTAGCTCACTGAATTTGGTACACAGTAGCAGTAGCATAGTAATCGGACAGTAGTATAGTGATCGGAGGACAGAAATAGGAGTAACAAGGCTATTTTTTGTGGACAAAGGCTACCCAACATCGACATCTGCTGATTATAAACAGTAATACGTTTTTTGACGAAAATGCGTTATTTCACATACGTTGTGTGCAAAATTATTTCATACTTTTCTGTAGCAAGCTAGCTGAGACCGTTAATTTAAAAAACAAACAGAATTCTGATACTGTAAAGTTACGTAGCTCAACAGCTACGTTTAGGCTGGATTAGCTTTCATGTTCATTGATTAACATGGTATGTAAAGTTAAGTATGTTATCATACATTTCTATACTATTACTGATGCGTGAACAATGTTTCCCACCTCCATCGAATCATTCATCCTTTTTCTGGAACAAGTTACTGCTGCACAAAATACCACCATGACTAGTGTTAAGTGGCTTGACTTTTCCGTACTGGTCCCAGGTAAGATGGCGGAGCTATTGAGACGTCAGATAGAACTATATGACCCATCTATGCTTTATATCTATGCACACCCCTACCATGTTTGTCTTAACCACACCTCTAGAATGTTTGAGGTAGCCAAACCTCTACCATGTTTGTCTTAGCCACACCTCTAGAATGTTTGGGGTAGCCAAACCTCTACCATGTTTGTCTTAGCCACACCTCTAGAATGTTTGGGGTAGCCTCTCCTCTACATCGTTTGGGTTACCCAGATCTCTAGTATATTAAGACTAGCCACATCTTGTCTCAAGTTAAGTTCAGGTATGTTAAGGTCAGCCCCCTCTACCACTAAGCATGATCTGTATGTCTCACCTTGAGAATGTTAGTACATTTTGGATTGTAGACAACAGATATTCATGTCATATATTCTGCTAGAATTGCTCATTTTAAAGAATTGCCCTCCCTCAAAGTATAAATTTCACCCCATTCATGTTGAATTTGCGTACTATGACAGCAGCATATTTTTCACATTGGACTTCGTGGGTTGCCTGAGAGAAAAAAATACAGCAACATTAGGTGCTCACTTCATTTGTTTGGTACGGTAGATAATCAAAAATGCAATCTTCAGGTGTGAATAGGTGATTACCCCTTGTTAAATTTACCCAATAAAAGGGATTCCTAGTGTCATGTGTATGAATACCTTGGTAAACAATAAGGCCTGATGGTCCTCCCTGCCCAATATATATCTGACTAAACCTGGCTCTTATCATCAGATAGCAGTTGTCAGCACACATGTTCCAAATCCCGCCCCTTCGGAGCTGTACCCCATCCATGCAGTCAGATCTGTTCTCTGTCCTGGCACCTCAGTGGTGGAACCAGCAGAGTTTCTACCTATCTTCAAAAAACATCGGAAAGGTCATCTTTTCACGGAGTACTTAAAATAGTTAAACTCCCACCAACTCTGTTGTCTTTTGTTCATTTTTTGTGTTTTATGTTTATTATAGTATGGCCTTCTTGCCAGCACTGACATTTGCAGATAATTAATTCATTGATTATAATTCATTTACTACTAAAATGTGTGGTTTTTCTCATTTAAGAAGTATCCACTTACCATGGTTCTGGATAACAGTGTCTGCTAAATGACTTAAATGCTAAATCACATCATGCCACACCATGCAATAATCAAAAGAAATCCTGATCATCTCCGGAGAAACATTGTTGATGCTCATCATTTGGAAAGAGTTACACGCCATGTCTTTGGGACAAAAGGAAATCTTCCCAAGAGTGGCCTCCTACCCAAAAACTCTCCTAGAGCAAGGCATAAAATCTTCCAGGAAGTCACAAAGATCCCTAAAACAACATCTGGACTTCTGCAGACCTCCACAATCAGAAAGACACTCCACGATCAGAAAGGCAGAGTAGAAAGATGTACCTGGATGATCCCCAAGTATTCTGGAAAAATTTATTATGGACAGATGAGACCAAAGTGGAACCGTTAGGGCACAGTTCTGCATGGAGGAGTGGCCCCAAATTGCTCCCCGGCGCTGTGGATTACAGACTGATGGATTACTACAGGAAGCATTTGTTTCCAGATTTTGCTGCTAAACGCCGTGTAACCCGTTTTCAGGTATAAGGGGCGATTACTTTGTCACATGGGGGCACTGGGTGTTGCATTACTTTCTTTAGTAAATAAACAAAATTAGTATCAACACTGTGTGTCGTTTGTCAGGTTCTCTTTTATCTAATATTAGGTTTTGGTTGAAGATCTATATAACATTCAATACCAGGAATATAAAAAAATGTGACAAATCAGACAGGGGGCAAATTCTTTTTCACATGAAATTAAGGATGATTTAAAAATGTTTTAATGTTTGTTCCTCCAACGTTATTCAGTTTCCTCCCAGGTCATGCGTCGTTTAATACACATCCTGTGATGAACTGTCTCGCTACCCACATGTCTAAGAAGTTAGCCTAACCGGCACATTGAAGGAAATGCTTGCAGACACCAAAAGGAGTTGCTAGAGCGCAATGAGACAAGGACTCAAGGACTCCCCCGACAGCCAACATCCCCTGGATGCACATGTAATTCTGCCCATTCAAAAATGAATGTGTATTTTACATGTGTAGATTGCACTGCATGCCAATTTTTTGCATATTACTTCAGTTGGGTATTGCAGTTAGTAGTTTACACTGTTACACCGTGTAATATCAACTTTTCGGTTTGACACTTCCACAGCGCTCTCAGCTAACCTGCATGCCCCCACATTGCCTGGGGAGTCAGAATGGAGTGAGTCAATAGAAACTATAGATACAATTTAGTAAAAAAAAAAAAAAATCACAATTCTGCCATGGGTGAGAAATCCTAATATAAGGAAACTTACTCATACCATTTACAATTATTTATTTCATAAATAACAAATGGGTAAACATTCCCAAGGAGAACTTGAAGAAAACCTCCCGAGATCAGTGAGATATTAGAGTGAATACATATCTTCTACATGTATAAATAAACAATCACCATGGCCAACCCAAAAGAACACATTGGGAAACAGGCAATCTGTGCCTTATACATTTTTCTGCAGGTCTATTTGCTGGATTTCCATACCACCCTCTCATCGTTGCTGTTCCCCGAGCGCCACTCTGTCCCGTGTCTCGTTGGTCGGTAGAAAATGGCCATTCAACATATTCTAGATGACTTCCTTGTGAAATGAATGAATCTGTGGTGGAAAATGAGAACAATGAATAATGAAACGGAATGGGATATGGGTAGTGGTTGACCGGTATAAACCTTGTTAGTCATGCATACATCCTCCACACAGACTGCAAACTGCAGACGGAATACACAGGGACAGAAGAGCCATATATGAAATTGTTGGGTTGCAATAAGCAAAGTCATTGGTGAGTCATATGTCAGGGAGAGAACAGAAACACATAGGTTTTGCTGGGAACGCATACTTTCTTATTCAGTTACAGGTCCGGCAATCTTGGTCAAAATTGTAGACAGTTGTTTTCATTAGTCTGTGTGCAGGCTGTCTGCAGATGAGGTATCAGATTTGGCATCCAGCATTACAATCACATTATTTTAAGGCTGGAAACGAAATGTAGATGTTGTTTGTCTTCATCAGAGGTGTAGATTAACCGATACAAATGCCTTGGAAGAATTGTATAATTAATGCGTTGCTGTATATGGACTTGAGGTAACATCAATTTCAGTCCGCTACATTCCTAAAGAAGACATCTACAAACAGTGTACTCTCATACAACCTGAAGTTATTTTTCAGGTTGCTATGCCAGTACAGCAATAAGATTCTATTCCACACAAACTTGCCAGATAAGAGGGAGAAGACCAATACACACAACATGGCAAATCCAAGCACAATAACAGGACGGCTGCATGACAACGTTTTGATCAGGAGCTAGTCTGCTGAGGTGATCCCCAAATGGCCCTCTATTCCCAATACGCCGTTGTTTCTTTTATACCTGAGACTAATGAGCCTGGTCAGAAGTCACGCACTGCATTTGGAATAGGCTGGCATTTGGGTTGCACGCTGGTCTTAAAGGCAGCTTGAATTCGATTTCTGAGCCTTTGCCTCGCATTAGAATCAGCCGGACAGCCAGAAGAAGAAGGCAACAATACAAGCTCTCACCATTTATCCGTATACACGACGCGTCTGTACACACGTTCAGTCGACTGTCATAGACGACCTACCCAGACGACTGAACACACGTGTATACGCATGTAGATATTATTCTATACAGCAGAGGGCGCAGTAGCCCGGGGATCTCTAGTCTGTACGAACAGGAAGTTGTTAAACACCTCCGAAGAAGAGATGAGGCATAGGTTCGTTTTTCTACAGGTGAGTGAAGGTAGTCATTAATCTAGCGAAAACCACCAGGCATGTTGAGGTGCTTGGTTATGCAATATAGCTAGTTACCAGTGAGTTTTGTTGCCTCGGTTTGCTAGCTTGCTATTTATTTTTTCACTCTCGAACATTTCATCAATGTGGCCGTAAACCATCGGCCGTTGGCCGTAAGCTATAGCCTATAAGTCCTCCCTTCCCAAACCGAAGTTCATCTCCATTGCTCAATCAAGCCTGTTGTTGCTTAATGTTGTGTAGCCCTATAACCGCAACATCTTTTTTAGGCTCAATTTTTGGTTTACCATTTTTTTGTATTATTGTCTTTGCTATGCTGTTTTCTCTGTATGAGTTTTAACACAAGCAAGACTGGGTGGCTAGTTAAAACCACAGACAACGAATTCAAATCGCAGACATTAACATGTTTTTTATTAGTATATTTACGATTTTGCATCTCTCTTACAGGTTTCCCATGAAGAATCTATTTTATTTGTCTGTAAACGGGACTTCTTTCTCTTACATTTTTCTTCACAGAAAACTGACGGGCCTACCTGTAATTTGTAGCCTATATACTTTATTTTTCAGTATTGTAGATATCATTTAAATGTGCATTGTAAATACGGATATAAATGCTTTAACGACTTCTGATTATTATTCAATAAATGTACTATATACATATTCAAATATTTTAGTTTTGTCGTGTCTTTTGAGTTTTCATGGAATCCCTAACATGTGCATTGCAGTTTTACATTGTGATTACACAGTGCAGATCGGGAGTGTCATATTTCCCTAGAGAGTAGTATAAATAATTTTGTACTCTCTACATTGTTTTCATTTTTTTTAATCTGACCCTTTTCAGTTTTATAAAATCAATAACTTTATTTAAATAAGAACAGTAGAATTCTAGCCAGCTATGACCATGTAGTCTTACCAACACCCACGCCAATCGAATTAATCATGTATAGGCTACTTCGTTTAAGAAGGTACTGAAAAAACATCATACATATGCCATAGCGCAAACTTGGCAAGAAGCGCGGATAAATAAAATGCAAAGCATGTTTGTGTAAAATCAGACATATAGCAGTCTCAAAATAAGTCTCAAAATTGGGCTGATATAGGCCTACTGTCAAAATGAATCACGGCTCCAGACATCCTTCATGTCAGTATAGGTTTCTGGCCACAATAAACTACAAAACTGTTTTGTGAAATAGCCTATAAGTAATATTTGTACAGTAAAATATGTGCTGGTAAATAAATAGGTTTGTTGCATTACCGTGCCGCACAACTTTGCAACAAGCTTAGCATAGATCAATAGAAATATATTTAAATAAATATTCTTACCAAGCTATTAGCTATGTTTTATGCCATTCCTAAACGAATGTCGAGTCACAACGTGGTTTAATTGTGTTTATGGCTATCTCAAATCGATTTAACAGACTAACAGTATGATAGGATACTCTGTCAAACATTACTCAGAATTGCTTAGGTCTTGGTTT
>JACXGI010002737.1:9226-70167 GCA_016801175.1 Esox masquinongy | reverse complement strand
TGTCTTCACTGTGTTCCATGGTATATCTAATGCTTTGGAAATTCTTTTGTACCCTTCTCCTGACTGATATCTTTCAACAATGAGATCCCTCTGATGCTTTGGAAGCTCTCTGTGGACCATGGCTTTTGCTCTGAGATGCAACTAAGAAAATGTCAGGAAAATCCTACTAGAACAGCTGAACTTTATTTGTGATTAATCAAAGTCACTTTAAATGATGGCAGGTGTGTAATGACTTCCATTTAACATGAGTTTGAATGTGATTGGTTAATTCTGAACACAGCCACATCCCCAATTATAAGAAGGTGTGCACACTTATGCAACCAGGTTATTGTAAGGTTTTTATTTTTCATTTTTCCCCCTCGAAGATTTCAATTTGTTTTTCAATTGAATTGTTCACATTATAGGTCACATTAAATGTGGAAAAAGTTCTCACATGATTTATCTTTGTCTCATTCTTTTACTTCACAAAAACCTGGCATTTTAACAAGGGTGTGTAGACTTTTTATATCCACTGTAGGTATGGCTGATCCAGAAAGAATTTCTTCTATTGAGCTTTGACATTTTCTTGGTCGTATATGAATATGTCTATGTTCACATGTTGCGTGTCTAGACTGCTGCAAACAAAATGTTCCCTTCAGGATGAAAATGTTACCTTAGCTTAGTTCAATTATTGTTTTAACCCGAAGCATAGGATCACACCCACAATGAGCTAGTGAAAACAATTCAATTATTTTTAAATTCAGATATGAACCTTTGTGCGTTCTATTTGTAGCAGGAAACTCGAAGATACACTACATGGCCAATAGTATGTGAACACCTGACCATCACCTACATGAACCTGTTGGACATCTTGTTCCAAAACCATGGGCATCAATTGAGATACCACTCCATTTAAAGCTATAACAGCCACCTCTCTTCTGGGAGAACAAGATTTTCCAGTGTCTCTGGGGAAATTTGTGCCCATTCAGCAAAATGAGCACTGATGTGGGACGAGAAGGCCTGGCTCGCAATCACAGTTCTAATTCATCCCAAAACTGTTCAGTGGGGTTAAGGTCAAGGCTCTGTGCATGCCACTCGAGTTCCTCCACACCAACCTTGTCAGAACCATGTCTTTATGGATCACGCTTTGTGCACAGGGGCACAGCCATGCTGGAACAGGAAAGGGCCTTCTCCAAACTATTGCCAAAAAGCACCCAATTGTATAACATTTATTTGTATCCTGTAGCATTAAGATGACCCTTCACTGGAACTAAAGGGCCTAGCTCAAATCTTGAAACACAGCCCCAGACCGTTATCCCTCAGCTACCAAATTTACAGTAGCCACTATGCATTCCAGTAGGTAGCGTTCTCCCGGCGTCTGCCACACCCAGATTTGTGCATCAGACTGCCTGATAGTAAAGCATGATTCATCACTCCAGAGAACACATTTTTATGCACTACGCACTTCAGCACTCGGCAGTCCCACTCTGTGAGTTTGTGTGGTCTACCACTTCATGGCTGGGGTGTTGTTGCTCCTAAACGCTTCCGCTTCACAATTATAGCACTTACAGTTGATCGGGGCACAAACAGACTCATGAAGTGGCAGTGCCACGTTTAAAGTCACTGAGATCTTCAGTACGACCCATTGTGCTGCCAGTGTTTGTCTACGGAGATTTCATGGCAATGTGCTGGATTTTATACACCTGTGAGCAATGTTTGTGTTTGAAACACCTGAACTCAATAATTAGTAGGGGTGTCCACGTACTTAGGCTACATAATGTATTTCATGTGACACATCCAGTCATAATTATGTCAGGGGTGTGGAAGTGTTTGGAATGAATGAGAAATAAAACAGACGTCCTCCTCTTTCTGGCAGTATGTGTCATATCCAAAGAAATTCTGAACTGTGTTACTTTCCAGTAAATAACATTAACAGCCACCCTGTGTGTGGTATATGCGTCTTAGTTGGTAGAGCATGGTGCTTGCAACATCAGGGTTGTGGGTTTAATTCCCATGTGGGGCAAACACAATAAAGGATAAAAGTGTCTAGAAAATGAGCAACATTTAAATAGTGTTTGCGTGTTAGTGTATGTGTGAGCAAGTCCAGACAGGAATATCTCTTAACACTCTATACTGGGCTGAGACATTGCCTGGCCAACACAACCTCTGTGTAATAACTCCCATCAAACTGTCAGAGACTGCTGGCTGCATTCCATTTGTCTTCCTCCTCCCCTGAACTACAACCAGGATGCATTCCACTCCTGATGTTGCACAATGATGCCTTAGGAAGTTCTATGTCTGATGGTGAGGTGAGTACACTGTATATTGATCTTTTTTTTTTTTTTAAAAACATCTGTTATTCAACTTATTAATTAAAAATATATTGTAAAACACATACAGTGGGGCAAAAAAGTATTTAGTCAGCCACCAATTGTGCAAGTTCTCCCACTTAAAAAGATGAGAGAGGCCTGTAATTTTCATCATAGTTACACTTCAACTATGAGAGACAAAATGAGAAAAAAAATCCAGAAAATCACATTGTAGGATTTTTAATGAATTTATTGGTAAATTATGGTGGAAAATAAGTATTTGGTCAATAACAAAAGTTCATCTCAGTACTTTGTTATATACCCTTTGTTGGCGATGACAGAGGTCAAACGTTTTCTGTAAGTCCTCACAAGGTTTTCACACACTGTTGCTGGTATTTTGGCCCATTCTTCCATGCAGATCTCCTCTAGAGTAGTGATGTTTTGGGGCTGTCACTGGGCAACACAGACTTTCTACTCCCTCCAAAGATTTTCTATGGGGTTGAGATCTGGTGACTGGCTAGGCCACTCCAGGACCTTAATGCTTCTTACGAAGCCACTCCGTTGCCCAGGCGGTGTGTTTGGGATCATTGTCATGCTGAAAGACCCAGCCACGTTTCATCTTCAATGCCCTTGCTGATGGAAGGAGGTTTTCACTCAAAATCTCACGATACATGGCCCCATTCATTCTTTCCTTTACACGGGTCACTCGTCCTGGTCCCTTTGCAGAAAAACAGCCCCAAAGCATGATGTTTCCACCCCCATGCTTCACAGTAGGTATGGTGTTCTTTGGATGCAACTCGGCATTCTTTTTCCTCCAAACACGACGAGTTGAGTTTTTACCAAAAAGTTCTATTTTGGTTTCATCTGACCATATGACATTCTCCCAATCTTCTTCTGGATCATCCAAATGCTCTCTAGCAAACCTCAGACGGGCCTGGACATGTACTGGCTTAAGCAGGGGGATACGTCTGGCACTGCAGGATTTGAGTCCCTGACGGCGTACTGATGGTAGCCTTTGTTACTTTGGTCCCAGCTCTCTGCAGGTCATTCACTAGGTCCCCCCGTGTGGTTCTGGGATTTTTGCTCACCGTTTTTGTGATCATTTTGACCCCACGGGGTGAGATCTTGCATGGAGCCCCGGATCGAGGGAGATTATCAGTGGTCTTGTATGTCTTCCATTTTCTTATAATTGCTCCCACAGTTGATTTCTTCACACCAAGCTGCTTACCTATTGCAGATTCAGTCTTCCCAGCCTGGTGCAGGTCTACAATTTTGTTTCTGGTGTTCTTTGACAGCTCTTTGGTCTTGGCCATAGTGGAGTATGGAGTGTGACTGTTTGAGGTTGTGGACAGGTGTCTTTTATACTGATAACAAGTTCAAACAGGTGCCATTAATACAGGTAACGAGTGGAGGACAGAGGAGCCTCTTAAAGAAGAAGTTACAGCTCTGTGAGAGCCAGAAATCTTGCTTGTTTGTAGGTGACCAAATATTTATTTTACCGAGGAATTTACCAATAAATTCATTAAAAATCCTAATATGTGATTCTCTGGATTTTTTTTTCTCATTTTGTCTCTCATAGTTGAAGTGTACTTATGATGAAAATTACAGGCCTCTCTCATCTTTTTTAGTGGGAGAACTTACACAATTGGTGGCTGACTAAATACTTTTTTGCCCCACTGTATAATATACACAATTTGTATTAAGACTTTTTTTAATGAACAAATTGTTCTGCTGAGGGGGTTAAACAATTTAATTCCATACAGAAAAAATACTAATAATAAATTATCAGTCACTATGAGATTAAGAACTGGATTCAATCCAAAAGCACAGTCACTGTCAAAAATGTCTTATCCCTTCTTAGCCTTGACTCCACTCTCCGAGGACGCGTCAGTTAGTTAATGCAAAAAGAACATTAATAACATTTCACACCAACACACCTGTACGTACGTGTAGAAACTGACAAATATCAGCATGTAAAATTTGAAAGCAGTTGCAATCATCGCAGCTTTTATAAAAATGCTTATGAGTTAATGGTGATCACCATTCATGATAAACGATATTGGCGCAATCAGAAATAACATAAATTACTTACAAAACTTGCAATGCCTATGGCTTAAACATCTATAGATGTGTGTGTGTGTGTGTGTGTGTGTGTGTTTGTATGTGTGCGTGCACCTAGGACAGTGTGTTTTCATGCCAATGAAAAACCCATTAACCCTGCTGTCTCAGCTCTGATATCTTCCATCTAATCACTGGAGGCACAAACACTGAGTCGTAACATGTGTTGCTTTGAGACAGATGACAGAGACCACCAGAACAATGTGTGCTGTCACAGTGGAGGGACTGGAAACACAGCCTCCAGGGAATAACTCCTCAAACCTGAGCCAGACCCTGTCCTTCTCTACTTACCCATGTACCTTTCCTCTCCCTTCTCATAGTCTCTCTCCCTCACCTACCTCAGTCTCTCCTTTCTACCCAGCCCCTCACCCTCGTCCACTCATACCTCCCATTCTCTCATCCCCCATCTCCCCTCTCCACCCCATCGACAAAGCCCACTCCCACTTTCTCTATCTCCCCCCTGTCTGCCTCTCTCTATCTCATCGTCTTATCAAAGGAATGTTGTCAGGGAGGTCAGGGCAGTCGGGTCAGAGGTCAAATATTGACCTCGTTGCCAGTCGGTTAGGAACCCTCAGGCATTAATTAACCTCTTTAGACCTGGTTTATCTGACCACAGGGTCATGGGATGGGATCTGGTTTGGCTAGGAAGGGAATGGGGACTTATAAGCCCATGTCAATTTACTCTTAATGAGGTAAAATAGAATTTCATTGTCTAAGATGGACATGAGACATGGTCTTAAATAATAAGACAGATGATACATGGTCTTAAATGATAAGACAGATGATACAGTACATGGACTTAAATGATAAAACAGATGACATGTTCATTTTCTGCCCTCTCCTATTTGCCTCATTTAGAATTGCCGTTTGCTCTGCATTTGCCTTCATTGCACTTCTGTACATTCCACTTGTAACATTATACCTAATACTTGTAAATTTCTTGCCCTCTTCATCTATTTGCACTTCTGGTTAGACGCTAATTGCATTTTGTTGTACTTGTAATGTTCAATGACAATAAAGTTGAATCTAATCTAAATGGTCGTAAATGATAAGACAGATGATACATTGACTTAGATGAGAGTTTTAATCTCTTTGTCCTTCCATCTTTCAGACACTGCTTCTCCCCCTATTTCTTCATCACCCCTGTAGATTGCTCAACCCCATTAGCATAGCTACATAAGTTCATTTATACAGGATCAATGTTTGAAACCTGAATTTGGTAGGTTGCCACAGGTAAGAGGACTGGCCCTGGCCATTGTACAAAGAAAAGTAAATGGCAGGGATAAACATTAACAAATCCATTCCCTTCCCTGAAATCAATGGTCAGGAATCATTACACCCCTTCCTTGTTTTACTTCCTTGCATCTCTTCATCTGGATTAAAAGAAATAAAATCATGGGGAGGTAATGTTCATCCACAATTACTAATTCAAATTTCAGCAAAATTAATACAATATTTTGTAAATAACTCTGTTTTACCAGATTTTATAAGTGGTCACAACTGATCATTTTTAACTATTTTATACTTTCAGCCATTTGTTGATGTCTTTCTTCAGTGTTCTAAAGCCGATAAAGCTGCTATTTCTGATAGCACTCGTCTATGGCTGTTTTGGTGAACCTCAAGGTAAAACATTCTTTAGACAGAGATTCTGTTATTTCCCTGTAAACAAACCATATGAAAACGTTCCATGCATGTCATGTTCCACTACATTTTATTTTGCATTTATTGCACAAATCCAACGATAGTAAATAGGGCCAATATTACAGTTTGTTTTCCCTCATCATCCAAATGATCTTCATAGAGCTACAGCTACACAAACTATCTGAGATACTTTATGTTTTAAATATTAATTTTGAGAGTGGTAACTCATATTGGATTGAGATGTAGGTTGGTGTTAACAATATTCAATGGTGAGTTGTAGGTTTGTGTTAACATTATTTAATGGTGAGTTGTATAACTGTTCTTATTATTTAGCTTTTGTATGTTTGTGTTAACATTTAATTGTGAGTTGTAGTTTTGTGTTATAAATACGAGTGGAATGAGATATGATTAATTTGGTTAGAGCCAAAGTGGTAAAAACAGTTTTCTTCATCACCTTTCTACATTTCGACATTGCCTAAGACTTGTAGTTGAAATGTTGAGTGCTTTGTCCCAGAAAAAAACAAGCATTCTATTCACAGTAATAAGTCAATAGGCCCCAATCCTGAAAATTCAAAACATTTCCAGAAATGTATAACTATTGCCTTACATTACATTGCAAACATCTATAATCAAGTTCATCACACAAAGTGGAAACTTTCATACTAATTTCACAGCGAGTGAGCTGCAAAAAAAGCTGTGGAACTTACCAGATTACAATCATTTCAAACAAGCATCAGATCCTAACATAATAGCCAAAATAATTGTTGATAACATCTGCTTTTGATAACAGGACAATTGCATTGATTTGAAGGATGAAATCAATAAAAAAGTACTTTTATAAAAAAATATATATAATATGAATAATAACAAATGTGTATATATCCTTATGCCTTCTCTGAAGATATATACGTCTGTGTCAACATAATTTGTGAGTTTGACTCCATTTCCCAAAGATCTTACAGGTAATGTCTTCACAATGATGAACAAATGATGAAAACCCATATGTAAAGCTTCATGCCAACATCTCCAAGCCTATTACTGTTATGACCATGTGTCAGAGGTTCAACTCTGAATTAGAACGAGGCCAGACTCTTTTCTCACTGGCAACAAAGTCTTCTGACAACTAATTGCTGTTGTACAAACCGTCTCTGGGAGCGTACCGAGTCCATGTCAGAGGAAAGCCACTGGATTTCTTCAATCTACCAGATGGTAAAAATGAATGGATCTCTCTCTGCTGGACCTGGGACTCTGAAACTGGTCTGACTCAGCTGTGGCTGAATGGGAAGAGAAGTGCACGGAGGATTGTTAGTCCTGATGTGACTGTAGCTGGTGAACCAAGCATAATGTTAGGTCAAGATCAGGACACGAATGGCGGAGGGTTTGATCCCAAACAGTCCTTTGTGGGGGATGTCACTGATGTCCACTTCTGGGACAGAGTCCTTTCACCATGTGATATTAAATACTATATGCATGGACAAATTAAAAGTCCAGGGAATCTTCTCAACTGGGATGCATTGCAATTTACCACCAGTGGAAATGTGTTCATAGAGCAAAGTGACTTTATATGTTAGGGTTGTGGTGTTTCCAGGTGATCTAAGATGCTCTTTGTTAAGTCAAGCTGAGATTATTTTATGTATAGAAATGGTGCTAAATTCTGTACACAGCTATTTACAGAGCAACAGTGAAATAAATGTAAACTTATCCCTCATCCTACCGACTGGGGTACCCACAGACCCATGAGCTGGACTTTTTGTCATATCTCACAGGTGCTTTATTCTATCATTCCAATTTTTCATTACTTTGTCAATGAATTTGTTCCTAATGACTTCATATAATTGTTTTCAGTTTCTTTCTTAATTTGTGCTTTTTAAAAATACCAAATGTGTTGGGGTCCTAGGGGACCCCAGTCGGAAGCACCCAATTCCGGCTATTCATTTTTAATGAATGGAACTATTTATTCAGTTCATGTTTCCCATAGGTCATAATTTAAAGTATCACAAATTATCAGGCGGGGGGGGAGGGGGTAGGGACACTGTCAGTCATTTTGAAGAAGACAGACACAAATGCAGCAGACAGATTTCCTACCATCAGGCAGGCGGTACAGTTCTCTTTGTTCCCGCACCAGCTGGATCAGGAACAGTTTCTTTCCAGCTACTGTAACCCTGCTGAACTCTGTGACCCAACACTAACCATACCCACCCGCAAACTGCTTAGTACTGCCTCTTAGGGACCTTGTACAGTGCTTTAGTCAGATTATGATAAAGCTGGCCATGAACACAGTAGTCAGTTTTGTGTCTACATGAAAATGCATCAGCAGAAAATAACCCAATACCTACTTTATAATTTGGTGTTAGATCATTGATGTAATTTGGGCTATTTGGGACCCTTAAATTTAACAGCTTTATTAACTGTAACCAGTACATGGATATTGTGGCTCAAAACCTGGTTTCCTCTGTCAGGAAGCTGTGTGTTCACAAGTGAACCTTACCGCAGGGCAGCAACCTCAAACACACGTAGAAATTAGCAAAGAAATGGTTGACCATAAAATCAAAATTTTGCTATAGCCACCTCAGTTTATTATAAAATATATGTATTCATCGGATAAAAATTGAAAGTGGAGACAGCGTTAAGGCCCCAGAAGTCATTACACAACCAGATGGACCCATCTGGCTTAGAAGAAATGATTACGGCTCAGGACCACTCACTGGTAGATGATTTGATGACCCCTAGACGAAACATTTTCATCGCCCATGACTGGCCAATACGCACCAAGCATTTTGGTGCAGTCGTTTGTGGACTTTCTTCCCCAGTTCTGTGTTGGTGTGACAGTAGATAGAAGACAAGCATGATATGTAACTAAATCAAATTTGAAAACATCTGTTGTGTAGCCAGCTAAATTTCATTAATCTCTAGAGATCATCAAAAACTATGGTGAAATGTTTTGCATCGTCTAAGTAAGCTGGCCTGCCTGGCTGGCTGGTTTGCTGAGTAACTGATCTTCTGTAAAGTTTTTTACCCAATTAGCTTAATTGCAAACACATTAGCTAATTTGTTGACATTTCATTTCCTAAAATCCTTTTTATAGACTAGATATTAGTTACATATCTACAAAGGCTCCTTCAGATACATTTCTGAGTATAAAAAAATATAAATTCTGACATGTAACTATGTTTTGTTTAAATGATAGGACAGATGATACATGGTCTTTGATGATAGGACAGATGATAAATGGTCTTAGATTATAGGACAGATGATAAATGGTCTTAAATTATAGGACAGATGATAAAGTACATGGTCGTAAATTATAGGACAGATGGTACAAGGTCTTAGATGATAGGACAGATGATACATGGTCTTCTATGGTAAGACAGATGATACATGATCTTAAATGACAGGATAGATGATACGTGGTCATAAATGATTAGACAGATGACACATGGCCTTAAATGATAGGACAGATAAAACATGGTCTTAGATGATAGGACAGATGATACATGGTCTTAAATGATAAGACAGATGATACCTAGTCTTAAATGATAGGACAGATGAGACATGGTCTTAAATGATAAGACAGATGATACCTAGTCTTAAATGATAGGACAGATGATACATGGTCTCATAGCTGATTGAACAGATGAGTCATGGTCTTAAATGTTAGGATAGATGAGACAACGTCTTTAATGATAAGACAGATGATACATGGTCTTAAATGGTAGGACAGTTGATACATGGTTATAGATGATAGGACAGATAATACATGGTCTTAAATGATAAAACAGATGATACATGGTCTTAAATGACAGGATAGATGGTACATGGTAGATTGGTTACAGAGGGGTTAATCGGTTAAGTTCCTCGGTTTGGCTCATGGGTTCTTTTGGTTCCTCTATTTGGTTCATGGGTTTGGTTCCTCTGGTTGGTTCAGGGGTTTGGTTCCTCTGTTTGGTTCCTCTTTTTGGTTCATGCGTTTGGTTCTTCTGATTGGTTCATGGGTTTGGTTCATGGGTTTGGTTCCGCTGTTTAGTTCATGGGCTTTGTTCCTCTGTTTGGTTCATGGGTTTGGTTCCTCTGTTTGGTTCATATGTTTGATGGGTGTCCTGAATGGGGAGGGCAGGGAAAGGCAGAAACCAGGAGAGAGGAGAATGGCCAGTGAAAGAGCCACTGTAATTGGGAATTTCACGCCTGCTGGTTGGGTGCGTAACCCTCAAAGAAGTTGCCTGTGCGGACATCGGCCCCTTTCTGCGGGGTCACTGCTGCACGGGGAATCTGAGAGTGACATCATCATCATCGTTAACATAAGCCAGAACGACAGCTGTGTGCTTATGGAAGCCACTGTCTCCATGCCTTTTATTCAGACGTTTGTGCTATTGAATTAAGTCAACAGAATCAGTTATGGGTCTTACAGTACTTCTTTATTGTCAGTTATCACAAACATTATTAAGTGCTTGGCACTGACTGAATTTGAGTCACCAAAAGTTGTCCACTTCAATGCACCCCCTCTCTTTCTGTTTTTCTCTTGCTGTCCCCCTCTTGGAAAAATACATTTTTTACATTGAAAAAGATGCTTCTGTCTGTTTCTCTGCCAGAGTTTCATATAGACCTGGAGTTCAACATCGACTTACTTTAGGTGAGTGCTCCCATTCTCTGTGCTCAACAACAGTAGTGTCATCAGCCAATCAAATCCCTTAATGCTGTTTGAAGTTCTTTCCTACAAAGACATTCTTTGAAGTTATTCATTGTGACAGCGTTCTGTTGAGTCAATTGACATTTTTGAACCTAAGGCACCAATGTGCACCAGCTTTTATTTGAACACTGAAGTATAATATATTGTGATGCATTTTTTCTATTTTTTGGAAAGGTAATTTATGGACAGCTTCTTTTCATACTTGAAAAGAATGAGTTCAAGCGAATCAGTTCAAGCGAAATGCAGGTTTCGGTTCCGTTAATTTGTTTGTTCTATCCTCTTACGGGGTACAGATGAGCTGGTGGAAAGAAAGGATCAGATCTGGTATGGCTTGGACACTTGTACCCCTTTTGTTTTGCTGGTTAGTACAAACCCTGCCCTCTTTGGCTCACTCTGAAAGCAGCAGGGGGAACAGATGATGCCAGGGTGAAAAACACTATATGGAATGAAGATGAATAAATTGTAGCATAATGTTGATGAAACTGTCAGTCCTCTGCCTTTATAGCCTGGCGGTTGATAATTGTTAAAGACAGTCTCTATAATGTTGTATGCGTCCATGCGTATATTAATAATAAAAACCTATTAGTGGAATTTTGCTCTTAACTCAATTAGCCATCTTTTGAATGTAAATGTTTTCTTGATGCTGTTTGCAACCATTTGGAGTACTGCAAAACCTGGCCCACATGGGCTAGCCCACAAAGAATTTGAATTTTTTTAAACTGTAAATTTAATATGACACCAACTCTGTATCATTCCTGTGGTTAGTTTTCAACAAGGTTAATGGATCCAGCTTGGATACGATCATGCAAGCTCAGTTGGTAGAGCATGACGCATGCAGTGCTACACGTTGCATGTTTAATTCCCCTGGGGACCAGTTTAGAAATGCATGCACTCCCTAATGTTTGTCGCTCTGATTAACACTAGAAGCGCAGAGCCATTGACACCTACTAGAACCGCCGTGAGGAGTCATTTTGACCCGTGCGTGTTTTGAATGGGAGGGTGTTGCTGACACACAATGATCGGTAGATGGCGCATCTTGCGCGTATATCCAATGCCAATGACACTATTAGCGCCGGAAGAAGGACATCTGACCAAGAGGGACTTAAAAGCAGAAAAGGAACCAGGCAAGCCTAGTTCAGCCAGCCCGTGATTAGAAGGTATGCATGTTGTCACAGGCTGGTTTTGATCCACGATTTTCTATGTGGTAGACTGTGTCTTTATAACCATTACGCTACTTAAACAGAGGGAATTAAAGAGTGGATATATATTGTGGTACGACGGCTGAAAACTACAGAGTGGATAAATATTTCTGAGAGACAAAAATTGTATGAACGTCTGAGAAGGGAATCGAACACGGGTCAAAATACTGAAAGTGGGGGATATTCCCACAACACAGGGCTAGCTGGTAGTCAGTCCACCTCCGTATAGTCTCCAAATGCAACTTTTACCCCAGCCATTACATTTTTGCTGAAATAATGTGGGCAACAGAACAATTATTAAAGGAACTAAAGTGTGCTCTTGTACAAATATTCCTATAGATGTCATCCATACAATAACAGTTGAATAGCTAACCAACACGCTATGTGAACTACGAGGAAAAGCATTGTCTCAATCTCAAATCACATACTACATACTACGTACTACAAGTACATACTTTGCGGATGGTGAAGTACAGTTTTGCAAATAGTAAGCTAGTATGCCAGTATTGGGACCGATTGGGACATACTACATCGTCAGAAAATTGCGTCTCAACATTAGACCATTTTGTCACGCATTTAAATCACGCCAAGTTTGAATATTTAGCTAGACACAATTAATAATTGTGTTAAACTGACTAACGTTTCTTATTAAGTTTACTTCCACCACAAATAGCATCCTATGAACTGTATGGCTTTTATGAGCCAGTAATAGCCCTACTAGTATCTACTTACTACTTGGAATAGTCATAAGAATTGAGCAATTGCTGGCGAGACTGAAGATGAACTTTACACTGCCAAAGCTATTTCATTTCATGGCACAACAACGTTCACATTTCTTTCATTTGTGAATGACATTGATACAGTAACTAGCAATAAAGATGACGATAACTGACTTTTTTGTCAAGTCAAAAGACAAGAGAATCGTGGAAACCCCTCCTCTTTTACTGCACAAGGGGTTGTGATATTACCCCAAAAAGCATGCACGCATGAGAGTTTTTCTTTTGTCGATCAGAGTCGATGCGACAAATAAGAAACGTGTTTGTCTGATAATAATATTGCGAAATTAGGCTACATTACAGTGCATTGCAAAACAATTCTAAACTAATTTCAACATACTGAAATTAAGAAGCAAACAAATTTCAGTAAATGATCTGAACCTATAACTTTCCACATAGCATGTCAAACGTGCTTGTGGGCTAGACATCCTATGGAAATGGACATTTGATTTCGGAATCAAAATATTGTGCAAGAAGAACGTTGATTTAACAAAGAGCATATAAAATCACCTGGAAACACCACAACCCTAACATATAAAGTCACTTTGCTCTATGAACACATTTCCACTGGTGGTAAATTGCAATGCATGCCAGTTGAGAAGATTCCCTGGACTTTTAATTTGTCCATGCATATAGTATTTAATATCACATGGTGAAAGGACTCTGTCCCAGAAGTGGACATCAGTGACATCCCCCACAAAGGACTGTTTGGGATCAAACCCTCCGCCATATGTGTCCTGATCTTGACCTAACATTATGCTTGGTTCACCAGCTACAGTCACATCAGGACTAACAATCCTCCGTGCACTTCTCTTCCCATTCAGCCACAGCTGAGTCAGACCAGTTTCAGAGTCCCAGGTCCAGCAGAGAGAGATCCATTCATTTTTACCATCTGGTAGATTGAAGAAATCCAATGACTTTCCTCTGACATGGACTCGGTACGTTCCCAGGGACGGTTTGTACAACAGCAATTCGTTGTCAGAAGACTTTGTTGCCAGTGAGAAAAGAGTCTGGCTTCGTTCTAATTCAGAGTTGAACCTCTGACACATGGTCATAACAGTAATAGGCTTGGAGATTTTGGCATGAAGCTTTACATATGGGTTTTCATCATTCTTTGGGATTGTGAAGACTTTACCTGAAAGATCTTTGGGAAAAAAAGACTGGAGTCAAACTCACAAATTATTTTAACACAAACCTATATGCCTCAGATAGATACACATGAATATCCTCATTAATCTAATCATTCATACAATCAAAGACCTTTTTTATTGATTAAATTAAATCCCATCAGAATTTTTCTTGTTTCTAGGATGCATAGACGGCTAGTATTGGTTATACCTTCAGGAACTGTACATACTGTAAGGAATGACAGTACTGTGGTATCAACCAATCAGAATTTAATTTGCAATGGACTGTTTTGGTTCTCTTAATGAAATTGCTCATTAGGAGTTGTAGAAGTCTCACAGACATTGCATGACTGAAAGAGAATAGCTAGCATTTTCCTTGTTCAGACGCTTTGCTGTGAGCTGACTGACAACGATTATTTTCGCTGTTGTGTTGGCATCTAAGTGTTAGTTTCAAATTATGGTAATCATCTAAGTTCCACAGCATGTTTTGCAGTTCGCTTGCTGTGAAAATAATATGAATGTTCACATTTTGTGAGATGCACTATTAAAGATGTTTGCAATGAAAAGTTATGCAGTAGCTCTACATTTCTGGAAATGTATTGTATTGGCATGATTGGGGCCTACAGGCTTATTACATCCAGTTAATAGAATGGAATGTTGTTTTGTTCTGAGAAGAAGCACTCTACATTTAAACATAAGTCTTAGGCAATGTCGAAATGTAGAAGGGTGATAAAGCAAACTGTTTAAACTGCTTTGCTCTCTAACCAACTCATATTACTAACACACACCTACCACTCAGAATTAAATAAATTTATCACAAACCTACAACTCACAATGAAATGTTAATTGAAACATACAACAACTAATCATTAAACAATGTTAACACAAACATACAACTCACCATTGAATAATGTTAACACAAGCCTACATCTTTATCAAGTCCAATACGAGTTCACAGTCTCTATAATAGCATTTAAAGCATAAAGTATAGGAATATGATGTTGTACTGTAGCTGTAGCTCTATGAAGTTCATGTGGATGATTTGAAGGCCAAACACCTTCAAATATCTGCCCTATCTACTTGCATTGAATGTGTGCTACAAATGCAAAATAACATTTAGTGGAACAAGACAATAATTGCATGTTTTTGTATAGCTTGTTTAAAAGGGTAATAACAGATTATCTTTTACCTTGAGATTCACCACAACAGCCATAGACCAGTGCTATCAGAGACAGCAGCTTTAGAACGCTGAAGAAAGACATCAATGAATTATTGAAAATATAGAATTGCAAAAAATAATCTATTGTCGCTTCAAATCTAGTAAAACAGAGTTATTTTCAAAATATTGTATTAATGTTGCTAGACTTTGAAGCAATAATTGGGAATGAACATTACCTCTCCATGTTTTATAAATCTCAATCCAGATGAAGGGCAGCAAGGCAGTGAAACAAACCTCTGTTCTGCACTCTTTATATCTGACAGCTGGAAGGGGTGTAGTAGAATGGAATGCTTTTTTATGTTCTGAGAAGAAGCGCTCCACATTTCAACAGCAAATGTTTGGCTATGTCGAAATGTGAAAGGGTAATGAAGCAAACTGTTTAATCTGCTTTGCAGATCTAACAAAATTATGCACATCTCACTCCAACTTTTATTGGTAACACCAACCTAACACTCACAATTAATTTATTTTATCACAAACCTACAACCCACAATTAAATGATAAGACAAACATACAACAGCTAGTCATTCAATAATATTAATAGAAAAATACAACTCACCATTGAATAATGTTAACACACACCTTCATCTCAATCCAGACCAATGAGTTAACAGTCTCAATATTAGCATTTAAAGCATAAAGAATCGGAAATGCTGTTTTGTAAACTGCATGCAATAACACTGTCTCTTTGAAGATCCACATATGGTGGACTAAATGTGCCATAATATTAATCAAATAATTACATATACACCGATCAGCCATAACATTATGACCACCTGCCTAATATTGTGTGGGTCCCCCTTTGCCGCCAAAACAGCCCTGACCCATTGAGGCATGGACTCCACTGACCTCTGAAGGTGTGCTGTGGTATCTGGCACGAAGACGTTAGCAGCAGATCCTTTAAGTCCTGTAAGTTGCGAGGAGGATGCCTCCATGGATCGGACATGTTTGTCCAGCACATCACACAGATGCTCGATTGGATTGAGATCTGGGGAATTTGAAGGCCAAGTCAACACCTTGAACTCATTGTTGTGTTCCTCAAACCATTCCTGAACACTTCTTGCTTGGTGGCAGGGCTCATTATCCTGCTGAAAGAGGCCAGTGCCATCAGGGAATACTGTTGCTATGAAAGGGTGCATATGGTCTGCAACAATGCTCAGGTAAGTGGTACGTGTCAAAGTAACATCCACATGAAAGGCAGGACCCAAGGTTTCCCAGCAGAACATTGCCCGAAGCATCACACTGCCTCCGCCGGCTTGCCTTCTTCCCATAGTGCATCCTGGTGCCATTTGTTCTCCAGGTAAGCGACACACACGCACCTGGCCATCCACGTGATGTAAAAGAAAACGTGATTCATCAGACCAGGCCCCGTTATTCCATTGCGACGTGGTCCAATTCTGATGCGCACGTGCCCAATGTAGACGCTTTCGGCAGTGGACAGGGGTCAGCATGGGCACTCTGACTGGTCTGCGGCTACGCAGCCCCATACACAACAAACTTCGATGCACTGTGTATTGACACCTTTCTATCAGTACCAGCATTAGCATTTTTTGCAATTTGAGGTAAAGTAGCTCGTCTGTTGGATCGGACCACACGGGTAAGCCTTCGCTCCCCATGTTCATCAATGAGCCTTGGCCACCCATGACCCTGTCGCCGATTCACCGCTTTTCCTTCCTTGGACCACTTTTGATAGGTACTGACCACTGCAGACTGGGAACACCCCACAAGGGCTGCAGTTTTGGAGATGCTCTGATCCAGTCGTCTAGCCATCACAATTTGGCCCTTGTCAAAGTCGCTCAGTTCCTTACGCTTGCCCATATCTCCTGCTTCTAACACTGTAACTTTGGAGACAGAATGTTCACTTGCTGCCTAATATATCCCACCCAGTGACAGGTGCCATGATAACGAGATTATCAATGTTATTCACTTCATCTGTCAGTGGTCATAATGTTGTGGCTGATCTGTCTATAATTAAATAATGAAATATATTAATAAATAAATACACATTGCATTTGCATTGTGTAAACTTGTGCATCGTCCAAATGCAATAGGGTGGGACCTTTCATTTCATTGAGTTGTACTGCACTGGACTGCAGTGTTTTATGCTTGGAACACTGTGATTAAACACTTGAGAACAAACTATCAGATGTGAGCTGTGAGCTTAAAAGTTCTTCATTTAAAGTCACTTTTCTCTATGAACACTTTTCTACTGGTGGTAAATTACAATGCATCCCAGTTAAGAAGATTCCCTGGACTATGAATTTGTCCAGGCATATAGACATGCGCTCGGTACACTCCCATGGAGGGTTTGTAGAACAGCCAATCATTGTCATGAGACTGTTGCCAGAGAGAAAAGGGACTGTCCTCATTCTAATTCAAAGCAGTAATAGGCTTGGAGATGTCGGCATGAAGCTTTACATATGGGTTTTCTTTCTCCATTGGGACTGTGAAGATGTACCTGAAAGATCTTTGGGAAATGAAGATTGGAGTCAAACTCACAAACAATCTTGACACAAACTTATATGCCTTCAGAGAAGAAATAAAGATAGATACACATATTTGTTTTTATTCACATAAAAAAAATCTTATTAATTTAATCTTTCAGATAATTGTAATTGTCCTCTGGTTACATTTCTTCTGATTGGAAAGAGAAGGGATAATACCCTTAAAAGGAAATAATATCCAATCAGAATTTTTCTTTGGTTGTCTCTATGCAGCATAGCCAACTACTACTGGTTGTAACTTCAGGAATTGCACATAAGGCATTGGCCAAACAACTGTATTCGAGACACATTTTGGAATGACCGTATTGTAGTATCAACCAGTCAGAATTTGACTTGCAATTAACTGTTTTGGTGGGGCAAATTACTTTTTAGGAGTTGTAGTAGGCCTAGTCTCAAAGACAGCACCCTAACTAAAAGTAAATAACTAACATTTTCCTTGTTTGTGTGAGGTGCGAGGTCAGCATGTGCGTAAAAGCGAGGCAAAAAAGAAAAATAACAAAACGAGAATGAAACACAAAATAACATTTGGAGCTTTATCTTTTTGTAAATAGAATAAGCAGCACCACACGGTTTCAACATGGACAGGAAACACCATAACCTGGTCATCTAGTAAGTGCCACAGCTCTTTTTACAACTCACTTGCTGTAAAAATCATCTGAAAATTCACACTTTTCGTAATAAACATAATTAAAGATGTTTGCAATGGGAAGTAATATAGTAGTTGTACATGTCAAAATGTAGAAGGGTGATGAAGAAAACCGCTTTGCGCTCTAACCAGATTAATCACATCTCATTCCAACTCATATTGTTAACACAAATCTACCACTCACCATTGCATACTTTTATCATAAAACTACAACTCACAGTTAAATGTTAACACAAACATACAAAAGCTAAATAATAAGAACACAGTTATACAACTTACTATTAAATAATGTTAACACAAACCTACAACTCACCATTGAATATTGTTAACACCAATCTATATCTCAATCCAATATGAGTTACCACTCTAAAAATTAACATTTAAACCATAAAGTATCTCAAATAGATTGTGCAGCTGTAGCTCTATGAAGATCATCTGGATGAAAAAGAAATTGTAATATCAGCCCTATTTACTATCGTTGGATGTGTGCTATAGATGCAAAATAACATTTATTGGAACATGACATGCATGGAATGTTTTCATATGGTTTGTTTACAGGGCAGTATCAGAATCCCTGTCTAAAGAATGTTTTACCTTGAGGTTCAACACAACAGCCATAGACGAGTGCTATCAGAAATAGCAGCTTCAGCATTTGCTTAAGTACACTGAAGAAAGACATCAAGAAATTGTTGAAAGTATAAAATAGTTAAAAATTATCTATTGTTGCTACTTATAAAATCAGGTAAAAAACAATGTTATTTATAAATATTGTACTCATATTGCTGAAATTATAATTAGTAATTTGGAATGAACATTACCTCCCCATGCTGTTATTTTTGTAATCCTGATTAAGTGATGCAAGGCAGTTAAACAAAATTAAGTTTTGAGTGTTGATAAAGGTGATGAAGAAATAAGGGATGGAGAAGCAATGTCTGAAAGATGGAAAGGCAGAGAGATTAAAACTCATCTTGACTTTAATATGTCCTATCATTGAAGACCATGTATCATCTGTCCTATCATCTAAGACCCTGTACTGTATCATCTTTCCTATTATCTAAGACCATGTCTCATCTGTCCTGTCATCTAAGACCATGTATTATCTGTCTTATTATCTTATCAAACACCTCAACCAGCAGAATCAGATAGAAACCCACCCATGAACCATACCCATGAACCCAACACAGGAACCAAAAAAATTAACCAAAAACATGAACCAAGTTTAACCAAACAGAGGAACTTAAACAGTGGAACCAAACACGTAAACTAAACAGGGGAACTAAAACCATGAATATAACAAGAACCAAAAAGAGGAAAACATGAAAAAAACACATGAACCAGAGTGTTTTTCAGATGAAGGGTCAAGTTTTGTCTGGGTCAACAGTTTTTGTAGAATGTCCTTTAGTACAAACACATTACACTGACAATTTTGACCAGTAATTCCCAGCTAACACTCCTCTCTATTGTGCCCCTTGCATGGGCTACGTGCTGGGGATTTTCCCTGGCCAAGCATTGAATTTTAGGGCTGATCAACATGATGGATGAGGCTCCAAAAGCTTTGGTCTTGCTGTGTGTCAGGCTCATTTACCAGAGCCCTACATCTCACGCATGCTGGCCCACAGCTGGGCCTGGTTCTGTGGACGTGACAGGCCCATTCCTCATCGAGCCTGAATGGAGATAGAGTCAAAAGCCCTGTCGCCACTATTAACAGCCAGCCCTCCTCCAGCTCAACTTACTGTACAAAGAGACCAAATGTGTGTGTGTGTATCTGTGTGTGGAGGGGGGCTAGGTGGGTGTGGGAGGGCTGTGCGGGCATGTGTGTGTATGTGGTGGTTGAGTATGTAATTGGTAGTGCATTTCTGTGGAATGTGAGAGTGTGAGCGTGTGTTGAAACACTCCAGCCTCAGACGATAGGACGCCAGCAAATGCAAATGAAAATAAACAAATTATTGACACAAGGTGATACTTGACTGCTTCTCCCCATAAGCTGATTTACCTCACTGCTCTGGGTGACCAAACTCTGGTTTGTGTCAGTCGTGAGGAAGGCCATTTACATTTTTTTACTCACAACCTCAATATCTCTTTCTTTCACAGTCACTGTCTCCAGTCCTCACACCCTAATGCAGCGTTGTTGGAACGTGGTTGCTAAGATACAGAGTGTGATTTGGGTAATGTTTTTTTTCTTGTCCAGCCACAAAATCTCAGAGGATTATTTGGGATTACCCAGCAGCAGAAAACCCTACATCGTATGCCAGTCAAGCCTACCCTAAGTGGCCAGTTTATTATGTTCAGCCATCTAGTACCGAATCTGACCTCACTTTGCCTCCAAAACATTCTTTTAGGCAGAGGACTCTACAACTGTTAGAGAAGTTGTTGACCTAGTGGATTCATACATTAGCTGCAGATGGGACAACAGTAGGTTCATACTGGAAACATTCCACTTCATCCCTAATATGCTCTGTTGGGGTGATGTCTGGGACCACTCCAGTAAAGTGAACTGACTGTCAGTGGAACCATTCTGAGACAATACTTCAGTTCAATAGCTATGTGTTGATGAATTAATTGGATTGAACTGCAGTGTTTTATCAAAGTGAAGAGTTGTGTTAAAAACAACATCCAGAAAATTGTCTGTCAAACCCAAACTGTCCAAACTTATTTCTAGCTATTATGTAAGCAGGGAATCTAGGTCACAAGATATGGAATGCCATTTTAGATGTCAAAATTAACACATCAAATAACACTATTAGTTGTGTCAACTAATAAACAGATTATACTGTAAAATAATCCTGAAAACAACAACCAGCAATGGGAGTCTATTTAAATTTTCATAGCAATAATTTTGATTTTTATGACTATATTCTTTATACCACTATATTTACATCTGTTGAATTCCAACAGTTAAGCATGAAAATAACTTCATAAATAGATAACCAATTATAACAAACTATATAACAAAAAGGCTTTTTGCAACCGTCTGACAATGTTGAAGCAGCTCAGTAGCTGCTATTACATTGCTATTTCAAAAGTAGATACTTTTGAAATGCTTGAATGGACAAGACTCAAACATTATCAACAACAACAACGTTCTTACAAAACAGAATTGAGATGGTAAGTTATCTAACTGAAACAGATGATGTTGTTTTGATTTTTGTTTTTTTTGTTAAGGAGAACAATGTTTGCATCCTTCATTGTTTGCATCCATTCGCTAACATTTTAGTTGTTTTGAGCTAGCTTGAGGAAGGGGTTGGAAGCTTTATCCCTTCTTTCTAGCCATGACAGAAGTATGTTGTAGTACTGCCTTTTGTGCATGCGTACCAATGAATCACTGTGGCATTACAAATGATAGTGTAAACACTATGCAAAAAAATAATGAACATATGAAAGTTAAAAGTGACATGAAGTCATATTCAAGTGCTGATTTGTCAAGAGATGTAATTTCATGTGTAAAGTAATGCTGTTTCACTCTTCTACAGTATTAATTGACACGCAAAGACATCAACAAGAGAATTCATCGCAGGAAATCCTACCACTTTCCCCTGAATTTTCCTTTTCACAAACACCATCAGGAGCAAAATATTTGGGCTACGAAATTGTTTTTTCAATGTGATGCACACAAGCTTCAGAGGAACCATTTAAATGTTGGAATGTCCGGTGACGTTTCCAAGCCTAGAGTGGTCTGGCCGTATAGGACCATACCTTTGGTCCACATTTATGACAGCAGCATGAATTTCAAATCAACTATTTTTCATCAAATCTATCTTGTCAATCTTTCACCACATTCCTGTTCCAGCCACAAAAACAAACAAAAAAAAACATATGGAACAGAAGATCCATATGGATCCTGATCGATTTTGATCTATTTTCACATCTAGAAAAAAAATAATGCATTTGATTCAATTGGGCGTAACAGTAAAGACATTCTATTTTCTAATTATATTTTTTTAATACGCACACTTCCTAAATTAAATTCCTTTTTGGTCCATCACATGATTATTGTGAAACAATTCCATGTTAGCGTCAAACAAATCAAACATAAACGTTAAAGACTCTAGGTATAAAACGCAAAATAGACCTGTGAATCTGTTCAATAGCCCTGGTATTTAAAAATATATTGCTAGCATGTCACTTCTAACAGGCATGACTCCCTCTGTGTTGTTGCTAGAGTTAACGCACTGTTGATGCAGTCAAATGAGGCCGCAAAACGTGTTTCATTGCAGAGTGAAAAGTTCCCAAAAGACAACATGAATTAAACTAAATCATTTGTAAAACCAAAACTGATTTAATGATTATTACCATGGCAGTTTGAATAACATCAAATAAAATTAAAGAACTTAATAGACCATGAGCTGTCTTGCACTAAATCTAATGAGCACCCTGCGGATTCCTGATTTTTTGATTAATTACAGTGCTGCAAGAACTATTGTTTAAAGTAAAAGGGTGTTTCTTTTTTAGTTAATATTAATTATAAACCATTTTTATATATTCTAAAACTATTTTGAAGAGTTTGAAATTGAAATCCTTCACTCAGGACAAGGGAATTCCTGGCATAGAGCAGACATAGAAATCTGTAATTTTTAAATGATATCCTGGTTTCGAAGAATTCCTGATCTACAAATGTCAAAATGTCCACGTAGTCTCCAGATTCCAGCAACTCTGATTAAGGAACTGCTGCTGAACGTGAAACTCAACACCTGCTGCTTCAGAAATGTTAATTAGTGGTGATTGATGACTAAAAACTGGAAGATATTATTGTGCACCAGAAGAAGACTAACAAGTACAATAAGAACAAGAAGAAAGTAAGATTCATAATAAGGTGTTGTGCAATTCCAATACTTCCAATACTTAGCAGACACAGTGATGCTCAAAAGGAAGAAGAAAGGGAAGATATGATTGGAGCTTTAGAGACAGGGTCTCCAACAGGCCAGTCCATTTATAACTAGCTTGCCAAAAGAAATCTGAAATGCTTGTAGTTTTCTCTTGTTCCACGGCAAATGTCTCTCTGCTGTCATCTTATCAATGCCGCATTAAAGATGTTTATTAACCTCTGAATGTACCAGGTATATTGACTGACTGAGTAAAACTTTCTCTTGTACACTGAGGACTATGGTTTGAAGGGAGTGAAGATTTGGCCTCGGCTTTAATTTGCCCTCCACTGACCAGGTGACTTACAGACAGAGAAGCATGCAGGAAATATTATTGATGACCCTACCCAGTCAGGTTACCTCCTGTTCTAAAGATGATCTTCTGGCAGGCAGATGGCAGGTAGTCAGTACATGTCAACTCCTCCAACCTATTCTAAAGATGATCTTCTGGCAGGCAGAGGGCAGGTGGTCAGTACATGTCAACTCCTCCAACCTGAACAATTTCTTTCCCAGTGCTGTGGCTCTCAGCAACAGACTGTCTGACTCTGCCGACCACTGTAAACCAAAACATCTAGATATAATATCCTGGCACTGTAAATGTATGTGTAATATATTTTCCTCTCACATCCCATTATTGTGTATGCTTTCAATCTGTTTGTATATTCTGTCCATATATTTATATTTTATGTTTACCACTAGCAGCGTCAGTACAAAGTCAAATAGGGAAATAACAAGTAAAGGGGATTCTGATTCAATTCATGACCCCAAAATTCAGCAAAAGTGTGGAACCGTGTGATTTCAGACCCAACTTGCTGTTTCTGATTTGTGGGATGACAGAGAGGGGAGCCTGTCCATGACTAGATATTCGGGTCCAAGACAACCACACTGTTAGGATTTCTGTGAGAGAGAAAGAAGAGGAGAACGAGTGAGAGCATGAAAGGAGGAAGGAAAGAGGGTGCCAAAGAGTCTGTTCAAGGAGGATGTTATGCATTATCCAATAGCTGACGACTGCATAAATGAGATGCTCCTTAATTATATTAATGTTGTATAAGTGGCTGGTGGAATTACACTAAACCCTCAGCTAGAAAAAAGTGTCTCTACTTTTTAAATTTATGAATTGGTGCTTTCGTTCTACCACATGGAGCCATAATAATATTATCTAAAGGAGATTTTCATCTATCCAAGCTGATCCAGCTTTGTATCCCACGCCAGCGCTGTGACCCCTGGGTAAATCTCTCCCTAATCTGCAGCTCAGCAGCTGGGGCACCTGGGTAGCCTGGCTGCATGGTCTCTCATTTGTGTATCATAACATTATGCCACACAACACACAACTAAATATTTATTTTACTGTGTGTATGTGTGTGTATGTGTGCGTAAGAGAGAGAGAGAGACAGTTTGAGAGAGAAAGAGAGATGGGGGAATTTGCATGTAAAATGTGTATGTAGTGACAGACACAGTTAATTTTACGGACCTGTTTGTGTTCCTGCACTTACACTTCTTCACGTGTCAGTGCCTGTGTGTGTGTGTGTGTGTGTGTGTCCGTCCAGGCTTTTCCTCTCTCACAGGCAACAGAAAGACATCTGTTTCATTTCATTCTGCTTTATGTCCTGTTAAGCACTCTCACTAAGCAAAGGGCAGGACACCCACTACATTACAGGGGAATCTGTCCTGCTCTGACCTAGCCCACGTCGGCCTCATTCCAAAGGCCTTGGTGTCCACCCGTTCAGCCAGGCTTGTTAGCAGGGCTGCATATAAGGAAAATCTTTTAGTTCCCTTAAAGGAGCAGTACAGTCAATCATGCCACGTGGCTTTTAGTTCCCTTAAAGGAGCAGTACAGTCAATCATGCCATGTGGCTTTTTGAGAATGTCGCTATATATTGAGGTTCAAATGATAATGCTTTGATTTTGGTCAGAGCTATTCTGAAAAATAAATGTGTATTTCAGGTGGCATGGAACATTTACCCAGATCATAACATCACAATCTGTTTAGATTTTAATTGGTTATTTTCAATTTAACAACACAATAATAAGGTTCAGTTTGTGTGATGGGGCGACCTCCACAAAAATATTGATAACTGAAATAAAAACACTATAGAACATTGAATCAAACACAAAGAACCATTAACACAATGTAAAGTAACAAAAATATATAGTTTTTACAACAAGTCAGTATTTGATGTGCCCTGTCTTAGAACAATGAACTGAAGAATTTGGTAGATAGCTGTTTTTTAAGTAGTTCGGTGGTATATTCTTCCAAGCTTCTTGCATGATTTGCCATACCTCTTCCTTTGACTTTGGCTGCTTTTTGTTTGTTTTCTTGCCTAAGTGATCCCACACAGGTTCAAATATGTTGATGTCGGAGCTCTAACGTGGACAATCTAATATTGTGAGTGTTATTACATCTCTAGACCTTCGATAAATTTATGTCAAAATTGTGTGTTTGGGGTTATTATTGTGGAAAGATAATATTTTTGCCAGTAAGACATTTCCTGGAGGTACAACATAAAAACATCTAAATCTGTATTTGTCAGCATTCTTACATTCATACACTATCAATTTTGATCAGCTCCCCTACACCATTGGTTAAAATGCAGTCTCCGACCATTACAGAGCCACGAATGAGCTTTGGTCTTTCACATATTGCAATCTCTTCTGCTTTTTCCTTTTCTGTAAGAATGGTTTCTTAGCTGCAACACACCTTACATGGCCATTTCTCTTAGGTACCAGATGACTCTGCCAAGTGCTCAGCAATCAGCATTGGATTTTTCTCTGTTCCTCAAGGAAGGGACATTTAAGTACCATTAATCAAATGCAGACAGATTTTTGGGTCTTCCACTCAGTTTTCTTTTTTCTTCAAATGTCTTTAGGACAGCTTAAACCAAGTATGGCCTTGATGATCTAAAACTACGATTTTTTGTCTGTCAAAATGTGATAGATTATCCATCCCACAAACCCAGCCATTCTATTTGGTAGAATTCCGCCATCAGCACACCTAGTTCAGCAAATCAACATCACAGCAAGTTGAATCAGGTGTGCTGGTGGTGGAATCGAACAAAAACACGGAATGGCTGGGGTGCCTCAAGGAGAGGATTCTAGACATCTCATAATCTGTCTATTAGCTTTAGACAGCAACATGTTCTTGTTACTTTTGTTTTCATGTTTATTGACATTTACTGTAATGCTATATTGTGTTATAATGCTATATATTTTAATAGCAAATAAACACTAGCTGCCCAGATAAATAGCTTTAAACGTTTTTTTCACAGGTGGCCTATGACTTTTAGGTGGAGTAAAACAGTGGCAATTGTCCAGTTCTTTCCAAAGCCAAATCTCTTTAAAAAAGCACTGCACGCTAAAGGACAAGCTCCATTCTTTTCTTATGTGCCAAATGTATGATACCTTTCACTTACCTAAAATCAATACATGTTTACTAACCATCAAAAACATGCAGTTCTGCTTTATGAATCAAGCGCTGTTAGTTGAGCCAGGGAAGCCGAGTGGGCATTGGCTCAGTGATGCGTCAGCTGACGTGTGGATCGCTCCCACCACAGTCTGACGATTTCCTAATCTAATATGGCGGTCAGTTCACGGCAGTCAGGATGGTGAGTCTGCTGCTGCTGGTCATCTTAGCATGCGGTTGCTAAACCAATCCCCCGCCCCAGCCTTCACCCATTTGGTTGTCTTTCCTTCTGCGGGGCGATTGTTACTGGGTACCTTTCTCATTGCCATAGGTATTGCTATTAGTAATATCACAGTGTTAATGTTGTTATTACTAGTATTGTATACTCGATCATGCGATCACGCTAAGTCACCAATAAGGACCAGAACCTAACACCAAGACATTGCGAGTGCGTCGTTGTTCTAATAAATGGTTAGATGAAATATGTGACGTCTCCTGCATGAATGATGGAGCTAAATGTGTAAACATTTTCTGTGTTAATAACTGAACACTAATCATTTTTACTGTGGTCTTCAAACTGTGATAATATTACCAAACAACCGAGTAGTTAAAACAATTATTTTACGATGTTTAACAATGTATCCCTTGATAATAGGATACATTTGTCAAAGGTTTTAGAAGATTGGGCTCTTCTTGCATGACACTGGATATCAAACAATAAACAATGAAGAAATCCTTATCTGACAGGACCTATTGAACTATTTCACAGTATTTACAACGTGAACTCTTCGAAAGGCTCAGACGTGGCTGGATTGTGGTCGCCTCTCACAGTTTATGGCTCCTGTTCTTTCAAACGCTTTAAAATTAAAACAATGTCAGATGTTCAGATACAACACTGTGGCGAGACTTGAGAGTTACAGGTTTAGAAAACGAAGCAAGCGCCACATTTCACGAGGAACACTTCATCTGAAATACCAGACATTTTTCATTTAGAGAAGTAGGATAGTTTGATTTACAATGCAGGCAAGACCAGCACAGAAAGTTCTCATCCTACATGGAGTGGAAAAAATAGAGAAGGAGCACCCTGCAACACAGAGACATTAATCACACACTAAGCATTCAACAGCTGTCCACACAAACCCCCTCCTCTCCTGATTCCCAGATATGACCTGCCTTGTTTTACACAGATAGCGGTTATCTAGGTTCCCCATGTAGGCATTCATCAGTGCAGATAACTCATTGGCCACGCACTCGTTCACTTATTCACTGGAGAGCAGATGACTCACTCTTTACCTCTCTGCATACCCACATACACACATACGACGCACATGCTGTTCCTCTTCTCTGTGTCCCAAAGCTTAATGTGTCTTACACTGAACAGTCATATCCATACAGTACAAAAGGCCATTCTGACCTCTGGGTGACCAGAACAATATTGCTTCAAGCTTAACTGAGAAATACCCATAGAAAAGCTCACAAAAACATAAACACACACATACAGACACAAACATACACACTGACAAAGACACTAAATAGTGACTAAAATTCCACCATGGACCTTGGCTGGTCAGGTGAGGGGGGTCGAAGATGGAGTGTATCGCTGTCAAGTTAACGGGCTCATCCTATCTACATTAGAACGCAATCAACACTGCCCAATTAGGCTGCCCCATTGCCAGAAACAATGCGTTTCCCTGACCCCTTTAAGGGGAAAATAACTTAACTATGCCCTGGAGGTTTCACTAGTCCATCCATGCGGTCTGAATTAAAGACAAACCTTTACATGTCCCCATTCCTACAGACTGCCTTTAGCCTAGACTTGGAGAATGATATACTGCAATGTTATTGGACCATAAATGTCACTGGGAAGAAGTTGTTTTAGACGTGCATGGTTACAACATCGACTCATCTAATAGCCTGATGATTTTTTGATTGAAACAAATTGTTTGATTTACTGTGTTTCTTTTGGATTGTTCCATTCATATTTGTGCCGTAGGATATGCTACACTGGATTGAAATATAGTAGTGTATAAAAATGATTCATTTACTAGGCTTGGGGGTTACTTTAAATGCAATCCAGAAGTGACGGCACTGTTTCTGTGTCGAACTCTGTCATTCTCTGTTTGTTCTTTTATATGTGTCTGTGTGTACATGTGCATGCTTGTGTTTGTGTGCTTTGTATTTTTAGGCTTCGGTAGTCTGTATTCTGAACCAATGTTGTTCATTCAGTAACAGATTCACTCATTTTGGCTGCACAGTAGCCTGTGGCCTAGTGGTCAACAACATAAGGAATTTGAATCCAAAAATAATATTAATTAAGGGATTCAAACATGTTAGGCATTAGAACACACATTGGGCCACCTATGGAAATCCGTAAAACAATAATTACATATATTTTTTGTAGTTAACTGGAAAAGAATGCTGGAAAAGAATGTCTAAAATTAGAAAAATATTCAAAAATCTTTAAAAAACTTTCCAACAATCTTATTGTGAGGTGCAAGTATAGCAAGTGTGCAAAAGGAGAGGCAAAAATGAAAACAACAAAACAAGGAATAAAATACTTGTCTTTTTTAATAAAATACTAACGAGAAAACTGCACCACACAGTCCCACTCAAACGACACATTAACCCGTGAGGTGCAGGTGAAAACAAGGAACTTAAATAGGCATCATAATTAATAATGATTTGTAGGTGTGTCAGCAGTGCGCTACTGCCATCATCTCCTGCCGGCAGTTAGTATGCCGGTGAGATGGCGCGCCGGAGAGGGAGAGAGCACGCAGTGCCACACTGAGCAACCGTCACACTTATGAACTACACAGAAGACATTGAAATGTATTGAAGAATACTGAATACCAATATTCCTTTTTGTCATATACATTTGTTATCGTGATGATATAACATTTAAATTTCAATACATTTTAAATAATATGTAGATACACTTCCCTAGTCACATTTGTGATGGGAACATATCAAGCTGACAAAACAATAGGTATAACGCATGGGGACAGTGACCTGACCTTTCTATGATAGAAAATCATAGAAAAATGTTTGAGGAAGCCAGCGAGTTTGGTATAGGCCATTCTGATTAGAATAAAGCATCTTGTTATTTAAAAAACATGTATCCTTACTGGGAACAGCTCAACATGTTAGTAGGGAACAAAATATATTAAGTGTGAGGGAGTATGAAGACATTCAAAATTCTTATTGCCAAAGCTGTGACAACAATTATAGCAGACCGTTGGACGAGCTTTGGCACACTTCACACTCCATTGTGAAAGGGTTGATGATGACAAGAACTGACGTTATTCACCTATGTGTAGCTAAATATATTTTAAACAGGCTATCTTCTGAATAAAAATATGATTGCATACTGATAAGGGGCCGGTCAAGTTAGTGCACATGCACATCCCTCATGTCAAGCACCCAACCCTCACCCCATTCGCTACATTGGCATGTAGCGACACCCCACTCTGTCGCTACCTGCCAATGTAAATTGAAACGTTATGCAAATGACTATGTAAAATAAGGCACAGTTCTCTCTCATTTCTCTCTTGTTTACCCTCTCTCTTGCAGTCTAAAAAGGCTCTTTGTTAGGAGAACCTGTGGAACCTGTCCTCGCCAATAGCAGCATTCTGATACATGGAGTTGGAGACAGACTGGTCAGCCCAGTCCAGAGCAGTGAGTTTCCCCCGCAGCCTGAGGCCTGCCACACACACACACACACACACCCACACACACACACACACAAATCCAGCAGAGAGGACCCAGGCCAGGGCATCCATCTCCTGATTCACAGGCCACTGTAGTGCTGTACTGCCATCTGCTCACTGTAAAACTTAGCGAGCCAGACAGCTACCACCACTCTGCTCTGGTTACTGAAGGCACTGACTCCAGCCAGGGAACAACCACAAAGGTCAGTATTGTCAACACGGGAAAGTCTGTTGAGTGTTTCCTAGGCTCCCCAGCAATCATCACATAGGCTACCGGGAAGCAGGGCAAACACAGATCATGACACACTCTGGGCCAGAGAGGCCAGGGCAGGACCACGGACACAGTTCATTAGTTGCATAGGAAATGGTAGATGGGATAGAAAATGGCACAGGAGGACCAACCATTAGGGTGTTAGGGGCACAGCCCCACTTGTAAAAAATATATAAATACTAATAGATTTTTATATTTTGGATTAAATATTGATAAATGTGTGGTAAAAGCATTTACATTTTACTGTAAGATTGTGAAAAGACAATTATCTACTACTCTGTCTCACGGAAGCTCTGGTCATTGGGAAGAACGTCCAGTCCTGAGATTGCATATCAGTTGTTTACCTATGACGAGAACGGTGCCTCTTTGCCAGGAATCCTCAAAATTGAAATGGGTTAATTTCAGTGCCAGTGCATAGGACCAGACTCGTAAATTAAGCGATCGTATTTGCCCAAAACCCCTCTCGGTTTGGACCTACGCACTGGCGTTGAAATCAACTCGTTATCCCCGTGAGACCCACAAGACGCGCTGTTTTTGTAACCTACAAAAAAACCTCGTCTTTTTCCTCCACTGGGTTTTTCTATAGGCTAACTGGCATTCATTGCACTGGTCAAAGTAGTAATGTCAAGCCAAACAGAAGCAGCCTACCAAGCTTTCTAACTATTTTTGCTGTCTTCAATGTATTAAGACCAAAGTTACTGCTCACACGTGCTTCCTCGCTATTAGCAGTATAAACGCTGCCTTGTGTAGCCTACAGTAGGCTACTCTTGAGTCAGTCGGCGGGGTATTATAGCCGGCAATTAATAAAGCAATTATTTATACCTTTTAATCGAGATGGAGGTGTTATGAAGGTTGTTTTAAAAATGTTGGCGTTGAAATGTTAGGTGTATATGCTTAAATCTAACAGAACATTGCAGTTACGTCATCTTTTATACTGCAGGGCGATAATTCTCTTCTACTTTTTCACTGTTTTTCAAACGGGGTCTGTGACCATGTTATCCAGACTTAGTTTACTTTTGATTTGCTACGTTCAAAGCTCGTCAATTTAAAAGAAAACTGATGGAGTTCATTCAATAGATGTTTCTGTACACTGCAGGGTTTACGTTAGTAGGCAAATGCTGGCTTTTCGCTGGTATTAGGTGTACGATATCTCCATTGTTGTTCCCGTGTGTGTCGCGTTGAAGGTGGAGTCATAGCAGTTTTCCTGTGATGTCACTAATGGGCGGCTACAGGGTACTATCTACAGTGGAAAACCACCCGAGGCGAGCCGTGTAGAGTCGAGTCGATACCATGCAATGGAAAAGCTCCAAAAGCGGGTAGAGTCGAGGCGAGTAGAGTCGAGCCGGTACCATGCAGTGGAAAAGCGCCATATTTTGATGAGTTACGGGTGTGTTGTACTGCAAGCCATAATGCAAGAACTGTGGCTACTCAGATTCTCTTTAGGAAACTTGTTTCAGCTTTTTATAGCCTAATTTGGTGGTTGGTGGAAGTAGTTAAGCTATGGCCGTCCCAGCTAGAAATGACACATCGGTGCGCCGGTGGCACAGTCAATAGATTTGGAAAGTGAGGTTCTGGAAGCAAAACATGTATTGTTTTGAGCCATAGAGATAATGAATATTAAGGATTCATATATTGCTGTGAAAAGTAGACGCTCTGTTCTTTGTCAAGATGGAGAAACAATTTGTATGTCCATGTAATGGCAATCGGTTGTAAATGTTTCAACCTCTGTGTTGAGAAATTCGTGTTTTACCTTCAGTTCAATTTTTCTAAGAGCCCAAAAACTACACTAACCACAAGCCTTAGCGGCACTGCCTTAGCTATTAATTATCTTCAGAGCTAACCAAAATGGTAGCTAATTCAGGTAATTTCGTCCAGTGGGTTTGAGGATGGCCAGCTACAAGCAGCCAGTAGCTAATGTTAGGTATGTAGCAACATTGTCACAGCAAGTGCTGAAGTATAACGTTACTATACATTTAGCTACAGTAGGTACCTAGCTATTTACCTTATCAGTCTGATCCATTGGCGCTTCTTAGCTTCGTTGTTGGGAAACCGGTAAAACAATTTGCAATTACTCACTCCATAGCGATGATTACAACCTGGCACAAAACACTGAACCATGGCTCTGTATTGTGTATACAACTATATACCTAGTTACCAGGGCTTATTTGTAAATTGGGAGGACCCGGAAATCATTGGGGCGCGCAAGAGACATGGACCCGGTAGGCAAATCGATGCGAATAAAGCACATTGGTATGGTAGCTGACAACAAAAATCTTGTCAGGCAGTGCTGAGGCTACAAGAGGCTGCAGGAATGTTTATGAACTCTAACTGATTCTAGTGGAATGTTTACAGCGCAAAGCGAACACATTAACGGAAAAAGACAAGTCATGTACAGCAGACCAGAACTGTGAAAAGAAGGTTCTGGAACAAACTGAGGAAAATCTGAGAGGTGCTGGATCCTGTTGCAGCAGGATCCGGCTCAAATTAACTATTGATAGTTTCCAAACAAAGTTATGCTAGATAGCTAGTAGCTTCCCGATGTCCGTGTTTGTGTGCCAGATCTATGTGCACTCTATGAGGAGATAGACCAGATGACTTGTATTTAGTTGATGATTGGACACTACAGAACACAATGTTTGATGGGATAAGTAGTTAATTTTCCCACTCACTCTCAAAAAGGTACACAGCTTTGTACCCTTTACATTTTTTCCAATGTATAAACATTTTACAATAGTGATTTCCGAGGTTTTAAGGTCACTTGATAGCTGTGTGGACAGATTGATCATTGCAAACGTCCATGCAGTCCTTTTTCGAAACATCTATGGTAAAAATGAATGGGTCATGTGACCAATGGAATCACTATGGTGAAATATGGGCAGTTCCACTTTCCAAGTCTATTGTTGGTAATGAGTTTTCAATCCGTTAACGTTTGTTGGGTGGCACACTGTCTGAGGAATGGCACAGTTGGACCTCCGTTGGTGGACCATCAGCAGCAAGCCGGGCCATTTTTTGATTGTTGTCAAATGTGTAATCCTAGTTAGCTAGGCTAACCAGCTGGCACATTTTTAGCGTTCCCTGTCAGCTTGAAACTATTTAATTGCTAGCAACTATTTCATTGCTAGCCACCACTGCTATAGCTTTAAGTGCATGGTGCAGGTCACCACGTATGATGTGTGGCAGTAGAATCCTTGGGACTGTAAGACCTGAGAAACCTCTGTGTCTTCTCTTCCTCCACCCCTCCGGTTAGTTCTGCTCCTGGGCTGTTTATTTTCACCGGGAACATTCAGAACCCTGAGACAATCCAGCTCTGTTGCCCTAGTGACAGTTGGATGATTAACAGACGTATTTGTGTGTGAGAGCGTGAGTGTGTGTGGAACATCACTGAGGGAGACGGCAGCATCGTGTCTTGTAGACCTATGTCTGGAGACAGAGGATCAGTGGCTGGTTTAAGGGAACCAGTGACACTTAGGGAGCTGAGAAGAGTTGTTGACTCGACAGGTAAGACTTCTCATCCAAAATGTAAGGTGACTGGTGTGTAATTAACCTAGATATAAGGCAGGTATGCTTGTTCATAGAACTATATGCAACCTCTGTGTGTTATTTTCACCCCATTGAATTTCCATTTAGTCAATGAACAGTAGACTGTATCACCAAAACATATTAAAGCAAACAAGCAATGATCTGGTTGTTTTTAAAACCTCATACAAATCATTCAGGTGTTCTTTGAGATATTTGGGCCAAAATGTTTGTTTAAATTAGTGTTCTAGTTTACTTTTCGAACAGTCAAGACACTTATTTTCAGTCATTCTTAGATCCATTTTTCTTACAGCTCTTATGTGGCCATCAAACCTGTAACCCTGGAATCGCAAATATACATTGTTTTGCTTCTAATGTGTTTTATTGAAAACAAATATACTGACAATTATACAAAAATCAAGTGAAAATAAGACTTCAGACATAGAAAAGCATGATTTAGGCCAATACAACCATTTTCTGATGAAAGGTAAATGATTCACTGTTGAAAAGGAAAATAGTGGGGAGAGCACAATTTAGCTGGCAATCTAATAATAAGGCCAGGTAAAACTTGTTACCATTTTAATGTGAATTTCATGATCTTACAATAATGGTGGTCTGCTTTTGATTTGATTTTGATATTAACGGTAAGCAATTTTTTCATGGTCCAAGTCCGTTTATTAGCGTTTTGAATAAATAACCGTTTGGAAGCCAAATTGACCATTGTTTTAAGGTGAGCCAAGCCACATGAGCTGACTCCCCGAAAATGGTTCGGAATGCCCAACACCAAATCTTACCACAGCTCGTTGCCGTATAACTGTACGTTGAATCAACCTCAGTATTGGCTTGAAGATTGATATGTAATTCCTATTGGAATCCAGCCCGCAACCTGTATTGAGAATGACTGCCAAAGATTGATTAATGAGACTACCAAACCACAAAAATTGGAACAGCCAACTCAGTAACGTGCAAAACGTCTAACTACTAACAGATTGGGTTTGTTTTGAAAAATGTACAGGAATGTTTTTTGTACCAGAATGTTGGTGTAGCATGTAATCAACCAATTAATCTACATTCAAAAATATAGGTATTGAAACAAGCAATAAAAAAAAAATCAATAAGCAAGCTGGGAAATATGACAACATGCATATGGAATTTACTCAACAAAATCGTATGAGCCTGAGTTGCATCATTGGGAGACCAAGGATAGATTCTAGCTCTCAGATTAGCCCTGGGTCCCACAGAGGCTGGTGAATTTGATCATTTATCATCCATGGTTGGGGCTTAGTAATCGAATCAGTTTGCCTTGACTTGGCAGCGGAATATTAGTCGGAACAGCATTGGATGTGCTTCAGAAGAAACACATCTTGACATCAACTGTCCTGAGTCCACTTGAAGCTGCTGTGCATGAAGCAGCTTAGAAATTATAAATTGGATAACACCGATATTAGGGTCAAAAACAGGTTAAGAAAATGCTTGTTCAAAAGGCAACCAGCTGCATTAGGATTGTGAGCTTGGTCAACATTTACACATTTAACTGACCAAACATACAGTGTTGCCTTCCCAAGGCAAGTCTGATGTTGTAATTGTACTCACCAAGGTTTTTCAATTTTAGGTAACTTTGACAAAAGTTGACTGAACAAACACTCACAAAATAGCTCAACTTTGTGTCACTGAACTCACAGAATAACGCTAATTAAGCTAATTAATGTGACATTTTCTTCCTTTTTTTACAGTGAGGTGTGCCAGAGTGAGAGAACAATAGCTCCCACCCTTGGTAGATCTATTTTGAAAGTATCTGAGATGGCTCAGCCAAGTGTTGGAGAAAGTGAAGACAGTTTTACAGGTCTATTGTTGTTCTGAAGATTATTAGGCAGCCTGCCAGTCTGCCCTCTAGTGGTAAATTGGACACTGACTGTCTATGTGGTATTCCTCACCATCTGTTCTCCCTACATATAAGAGGAGAAATGTTAATGAGTAAAACACATCGCTTTGACACAATTTGACAGAAAGAGGTCGATGGAATAACGATTATCATTATTTTGAGAACGAGTCATTTGTGAAAAACACACCTCACCATGTGCTCATCTACTCAGATCTAAAATCAGTACCTAATATCCACATACGTAGGGAACCAAAAACCATCCACGTGTGGATTGAACAGACCGCTCTCGCCCGTTCAGTCAATCACACATAACCCTGGCCGTCTCCCCCTCCTCTGGATGACCCGCCCTGTTCCAAACATAATGACTGACTGACTGCTCCAGGATCCCAGCTGGGAACAAGCACGGAGCAATCAAACTCACGGACCGAAGACTAGCCGGCACCGCGGAGGAGGACAGAGCACCATACAGAGTCCGCTCCATTAGACTTAATATCAGGGAGTAACGAGAGCCTGTCCAAATACTGACCCCTGACCTCCCCACCCTCCAATAAACAGTCGCTAATTACGACCCAGGATCACTCAGCGTCATTAGAAATATCTCTATTGGTGATGACAGAGGAAGGAGAGCGGACAGAGGCAGACAGAAAGATGGCGGGAGAGAGATGGAATGGGCGAGAGAGATTGAGTGAGAATGAGAGAGACAGGGGAACACTGATATTGAGAGATTGAATGAGGGAATGAGTCAAGAAAGAAAGATGGCAGCGGCCTGACCAAGCTGACGGCATGAGGTGTATCAGAGAGCAGTCTGGGTAAGGGCATTGTTGCAGATCAGTGTAGGCCTCGCTTCAATGCAAAACATCTGTCCAAGATATCCCTGTGCAACCTGCCGTGAAAGAGATGAGGGGGAGAGACGCGCTGCACTGCAATCATCATGTCAACCACCCTAATCTACAGTAATCAAGTCAGTGTGTGTAACAGGGCCGAAACCAGAGCTGAACGTGTGAAGAAATAACCATTTGCTTTTGGATCCAATCGATATTCCATCTGAGTTTACTTAGGGCTTAATTTCACTTATCTAAACTGCGGTGGGGGCGGGGGCAATCGCGTGTCATGCTGGGTAGGGCAACGTGGGCCGATGTTTGATGTTTCTACTGCCGGGCAGGTAGACAGGCCAGATCACAAGCTCACCCCAGACTACATGGAGGCAGGGGGTATGTTTATTGCTGGGCATGAGGCAGTGTGTCCTGCCACGTTCAGAGGATCACGCTAATGTTACACTCTCGACTCTAATCCTTCGGTACACATTGCTGACACCACGACCACTCCAACCGTCAGTGTTTTATAGCCTCATGCAACTATTGTGCTCTCAGGTGATCACTTAAATTACGTTGACTGTGATCAATTTGAGACTGAGAAGACGTACCACTCCTACCTGCCAGAGTGGTCTCATTATCTATCTGTCTGAAAATGTTTGCCTGCTCCCTCAGTTTAGTGATAACTGCACAGTTGAGGAAAGACAGATGCTAACTAGATCTGGTCCAGCAAGAAATTTCAAAAGGTAATTTTCCTGGGGAATTCCTCTCATAACCAATACACCATTGTTGCTAATAACGTTCCCTCCACAATATATTGTTGAGACCCCCCCCCCTTTTCTCAATATATCTATCTCTCTCTCGGTGTGTGCACACTGTCCGCTCGCTAGAGCTACCTTCTCTTATCTACACGCTAGCTAAAAACTCACTCGCTAGCTTAAATAAATGGACGAGAGAGAAACTTATAATTGCGGTGTCTGGTTTCCCCATTATTTATGATGCTTCATGCAGAGATATAATTCTACAAAAAATGATGCATGGAAGGTTTCAGAGATCGCTGGGATCACGGGTGAATGATACATGCATAACGTAAAACAAAGTCAATTTCTATTTTAACATTGACAAATCATTGTCTTGGCATCGTCGTAATACATTTTTAGTAGTGGAGTCACGCAAATACTAAATACGTATTAATATTTGCTGAGTTCACTTACTGGTTGACTGGTTGTCGCTGGCATAGTTTAGGAAAACGCCCTGCCCGAGCGGGCAGTGTGCACGCTAGTTTCGGCTCAGCGACAGCTCGCCAGAGATTGAGCGATTTGCAAGTTGAGCGAGCGGACAGTGTGCACGTAGGGTCTGGCTGACTAAGTAAATTGTCAAACCTCAAGTGATGTTTACTACAGTCTCACTGTACCCTGGCTGCGGTCTAGAACCCCCCTTCCCCCTTTTAAATTTGCTGTAATTAACCATCAAGATTAAGATCTTGTTTGTCTGATTCTTTCCCTCTCTGTCTCTTAATTCAATTACATTCTATACAAAAGGCTTTATTGGCCTTGTGTTTAAGATATAGATACAGAACGATGAAAAGGAATATGTCCCCTTTCTGATAATCTATATTTTTGCATACCTTTCTCACCAAATGTTTTCTTTCACCTGAGTGAGCAAATAACATACAGATTGAGTACTTAGATTTTTTTATTAACAAAGTTATGCAGCACCCAGTGTGAAGAAGTGATTAGTCCCCTTAATGACTGACTGTGTCACCTTTAGTTACCAGGATTTCAACCAAATGGTTTTTGTATTTTTTTATCACATCACTGGGAATTGTGGCCCACTCTTCAAAGCAGAACAGCATTAACTCAGGATCACGTGGGATTGGTAGTGTGATGTTTTCGGGATGCTTTGCTGTGTTAAGACCTGAAAGACTTGCCATCACTGACAAACCATTAATTCTACACAATATCAGAGAATTCTAAAAGCAAATGTCATACAATGCGTTTTTGTGAGCTGAATCTGTAGGTCGAACAGCAAGACAAAAATCCAATGATTAAGTCTTGCTGAGAATTGCTGAAAAACTATACATCCAACGTTTTGGAATGGTCAAGTCAATGGCCAAACCAAAGTGTAATTGTGATGTAGTGGCAGAACCTGAAATGAGCAGTTCATGCTCATGAACCCACAAATGATGCTAAGTTAAACCATGTTCTGGATGGAAGAGTGGGTGAACATTCTTCCACAGCAATGTGAGCAACTGATCAACAACTTCTGGAACCGTTTGGTTTCAGTCTGTAATCACAACCATTTATTGAGGTAAGGGGGCAATCATATTGTTAGGAAAGCATTGGGCATTTTTGGCATAACTTAATTTAAATGAAATAAGGAAACACATGTTGTGTTAATTGTTCTTTCAGTTTCCCTTTTCCCTTTTTTTGCAAAAAAATCTGAAAACAGACAGTCACAAAATTATGTGAAAATAGAGACAACTCAGGAAGGGGAGAAATACCTTCACACGCTACTGTTCATTTAAAATCAATGATCACAGAGATAGTACTGTAATTGAAAAAAATTGAATACTGAATTAATAATAGCCAATTAATCAAGGTCAACAGAGGATGAAAGGAATGGCAAAACTAATTAGATCATAAGAATGACTAAGGTTGCAATGCTATTGTCTTGAATGATCGTTCCATTGACAGACTCCATGGCCAAATGTGTTTTTCTCCCAATGTAGTTAGGGTTTTCAAATTTTCCGTTTAACTTTCAAAATCGTGGTTCTGAAATGTTGCTGAAATGCTGAATTTGGAGTGAAAACATTTCCCTTAAGTTTGAATATTTCATGTAGGAGAAAATGCTGGTATGTCTCCACCTCTGCCTGAGAGCACAGTATGCACAACCTGCCGTCTCTGTGTAGCGAGTTTGAATGTGATGACCGGTTTGTGTTAGCATGGCTGACACGGCAGCTTAGGGAGACCTGTGACTCACTGGTCTGGAAGCAACCTATTATAACCACAATATTTGCTCAGAAAGTGTGTGAATGTTTTGATTGGTTCTTATTTACTACTTATTTGTATGTGCAACTCCAAAAGCTTGCCCATCACTTTGCTACATTAGAGATTTTGTGAGTAAACTTCACAGTTTTTTTGGGGGGCGGTGCTTTAGTAATACATTGATTATGATAAGTTCAATTTGAAATGGGGATGTCTGACCACTGTTGGGCAATGTCTTTACTATCAACGCCTCTTGCCAACAACATCAAAACATCCTTGCCAGACTCTGAAATCAGGAGGACTTCAAGTTAGGTGACAGCCAGGTTAGGTTATAAATATAGCCAGGTTAGGTAATAAATATATTTTGACACATGGATATTTGAGCTATATTCCAACCACATTGATTTATAAAGATTACCCAATTGTAACCTAATTCAAAGTACATCATACCACTGTCCAACGAATCACCTACAGATGGCAATAATTCCACATCACTGGCAATTTATAAGGACATGTCGTCCAACCAAATTCAGCCCCCATGTTTGTCAAAAAGAAAACACTACCTGTGGCCCGAAGAACCTTTTACCAACCGTAAAGCACAGAGGTGGTTCCATTATGGTTTGGGGCTGCTTTGCTCTCTCAAGGCATGGACAACTTGCTATCTTTGAGTCATCAGTGAATTCTATATTGTGCCAGAGAAGTCTTTGTGAGAACATGAGGCCATCTGTCAAAAAGCTGAACCGAACATGAATCTTGCAACAGTATAATGATCCAAATAACACAAGCAAAGCTACAACAGAATGGTGGAAAAGAAGAAATGGAGGGTTGTGGAAAGACAGAGTCAAAGACCAGATCGCATTCCTTTTGAAATGCTGTGGGGGGACTTGAAGCAGTCTGTGCATGCAAGAAACCCTTCCAAGTTGACACAATTGAAGCAGTACAGTAAAGAGCAGTGGGCAAAAATTCCACCCATTCAAGATAAGAGACTGATAGACAGTTACAAGAAACAGCTACATGAAGTTATTTCAGCCAAAGGCAGCGACACCAGCTATTGAAGACTGGGGTGTTTTTTCCGCTCTATGATATTGCATTTTTTATGAATAAGTTATTGCCGAGTATCATTCAGTTTCATTTGTTAAGTTCTGTTACCTTTATCTGTCAATGGTGTTGAAGTAAAGAATACATATCAATATTGTTCAAATGTGTAAAAAAAAGGGCAACTTTCTATGGGAGAACTGTACTAATTTCTCACATGACTGGAATATTTTATTCACAGTAATGATATAATCTGTTTAGAGTCAAATAGCACTGAAGTTTCTGTCTTTTCTGGATATAACTAATAAGAAGAGGGCATAATTCTGTTTTGCATGCATTGTTACAAGTTTGTCTCTGTACTCTGAGAATGCTCTTACACAATTTCTCATATAGGGTTTCAATCGGCTGTTTGTTCAATTTGTCAAGTTCTTGCTTTGTAAGAGGACCCTACACATCACTGTCCTTTATTGCAAATTGTTCCATTATACGGTAGATGTTTTCATAGATCTTTTAATGGCATATAAAGCCCTCACTCTCCTCTTTCTCCCCTTCCTGTCTTTGTTTCTCTCTTCCTCACTCTTTCTCCTTCTCCTGGCACTGTCTTCTTTCTCCCCCCTTTCTCTCTCTCTCCCACAATCTCCCCTCTCTCTGTTTCTCTCTCCCTGGATTCTCACAGATCCATTGATTTATTAAACCTCGTGAGATTCAACAAGCAAGATCATGGGGGAGAGCAGCTCAGCTTTCTGAGTGTGGGAGCTGCTTCAGATGGTCTGTCTTAGCCCAGGCCTAAACCTCCCCTCTCCTTTCCTCATTCCCAGGTCCCACCACAGAAGGGAAAAGGATTTGCTTATAGGCCATATGCTGTGTACATTTGGGGCAGCAGGCAGATACTGAAGCAGAGTGGGCTGTTTGATCCTAATGGAGTCCATCTGCTTGACAGACACTGCTGGAGCACTCCTAATGTAACAGAAAATAAGCAGCACTGCCAGGGCCGTGTTTGTGTGTGTGTGTCTGTGTAAAAATGATGAGTATTTATGACAAACCACCTCCTCCCTTTAATACTGGGCCAACAGTTTCCCAAAATGTCTTAAGCGGGAACTTTTTTAATTGATCCCTCTGGAAATGATATAAGCAGAAATTTGTCTTTCAATCCATGTAATTCATTCTCAGTGGGAGAGATAGATGAATTGTGCGATGGCAGCCTCCTGATCAATGAAGAGATCAAGTGGAAAGGACCATTGGGAGTATTCTGGTTGGATGTAGAAAAGCATAACCAGATACTGAGGTTCCACACAGGAAGCTTAGTATCCACACAGGAAATAAAATGTGTCTGCTGATCTATGCTCCAAACACAGCTCTATGCTAACCGCTAATGCATGAGGTGTAGGAGTAGAAGTGTGTTATTTTTCCCTGGCCTTTCATATCCCTTAACTCCAGACACTCAACCTATGACCTAGAGCATTGGTTACTGTCATATTGCCCCCCTACGTTCTGTGATGTCATCGCTTGGGGGTTTCTCACTAGTTTCACTTTTTGGCTGTTTTGATGTGAGCCAGACTCCTGACAGACCGACCCGCCCTAAGGCTCACCAGAGCAGCCCGGCCTGTGACCGTGATGAATGGAGCAAATCCCGGCCAGCGCATGTGTTTAGAGCAGAGCAGAGTCCCGCTCTCTGGAGGTTGGAGCCAGGCACAAAGACAAGCCCCTCTGAACTGAACCTTGACCCAGATGGAGAGAGCGTGACACACCGGCTTGCTGGTCCACCATGGCATTTAATTGATCAACGTCTCGATCGGGATGGTCACTAAAGCCCTGAGGGCCTTGACTCCACGTATTCCCTATTGATATGAGCAAATATAGTCTGCAGTGGGTCATCACCACAGCTATATCTGCTTGCCGATTCCAAGAAGTATAAACAAAGCAGAACAACATTTGGTCTGGGAAATTTCTCAGGACTTATACCATTCAAAAATAATTTGCCTGGTGTTGGCTAGAAGGTTTCCAGAACATATTTTTCTGTGTGGGTCATTGCGTTGGCATACCTGGAAACCTAATGAGAATGTCTGTGATGGTTGTTATAGATGCTGTGCAGAAACATGCTTGTGAATGTTAGCAGAACATTCCATGTGTTTTCAAATAATTACAAAAATAGGTATCAGGAGCAGTCTATGAATTTTGGATGTCTTAACTCTAAACTAAAACTTAATGGGAATCGTAGCTTTGTATTTTCTGGGAATGTTCCATGGTCGCTGGCAGGGTTTATTCATGAGACAAACACACACTTATTTTGGATTTCAAAACCATTTTACTTTTCCCAGTCCACCGTTGGAACTCTGTGTGATTCCATTGAGGTCCATGTATTCGGCTGTGTACAGGCTGTAAAGTGGTTACCAGTCTACAAGGCCTCTCATTCCCACATGAAAGATGCTATTAAAATTCCTGAAGTAGCAGTTTCTTAATTCTGGCCTGAAACCTCTCTGGTAGAAGCCTGGGAGCCTTCACTGGACGGATGACATCACACCACAGTCCAAACTATACACACAAATTACTGCCATGCTGTACTAATACACTGCAAGCACACACACACACACACACACATACACACACACACACACACACACACACACACATTTACTCAGCTATTTAAATGAGGCCACCAAAGTTAAAAAAAACATATTTTTACTAATCCTAACCTTAACCCTAACCTCAAACTTACCCTTACCCTAACCTCAATAACCTAACTTTTATGCCAAAACTTAACCTAGCCCTAATGCCTATCCCTAAAACTTACCGGTAATGCTTAACCATAAACGTAATTCCAACCCTACCCCCAATTGTAAAATTTGCCCTAAACCTAACACTTAAGCCAAACAAAATGGCTTTTTCAAAATTGGGACAGAACAAAAAGTGCCCATTCATCAAATTTTGGGGACCTTTTTGTCCCCATAATATAGTTAGGTTAGAAAAACACACATTCATTGAAATGCACCCATACATGTACACACATACAACTTACAGTAATGCATGCAGGCCCACACATTAACACATGTATGTTGCTCATGGGAAGGTGTAAAACTCCTCATCCTGAAGTAATCCCGCAGCGACGAGACCATGACAGACATCTCCAGCAGGCTGCTATTTATAGTACAGTAGGGTAGTATCAAGACATCTTCATAGAATCGTTTTGAGCAAAATCTTGTATAATGGAGAGCTCATAGTGGATGAGTTCTAAGACAGGCAGATGTTTGCTGTTTTGCATGTTGCTATTTCACAATCCTCTCAGGGCTCCCGACAAAGCCGCGGAGAACACCCACATGATTGGCTCAGTTAACCCTGCTACTTTTCAAACCAACACGACAATATCCCAAAGACAGACCTAATAGCGTAATCCTGCCACCAAAATGTGTTTATAACGCCGGTTGAGGTTTATTTCATGCTCTTAAAATATGGCCTTCCTGTCTAGCTGCAGTCTGGAAGCTCGGAGGCGGTTTTACTATACCGAATTCCAAACTAAGGACAAAGTTTAAGAGTTGAAGGAAAGTATGGAGTGGTTTTAGTAAGGTTTGTTATTATGTTTCTTTTTGTACATGGCAGCATCATTTGTGAACAGGTTGGGGCAAGGACAATCATTCATTGTCCTCATGCAATTGGTCTATAATCTTTTCTTGTTTCAGAAAACAGCGAGAAATCGCCATAAATCTATTTCGACATTACCAGGCACCCCTGGCTACTGTGAGGAGGAACATGCACATTATCACTGAAAGGATGTCAGTGTTTCCTAAAGAGAAGACAAGACCAAGAGGAGAAGACTCGTTTAGGATCAGCTTGAGGTGTGCTTTGCACCTCTCTCTAATAAATCATGTCGTCTCCAGTGTAAAGTTTTTAGAGCAGGCATTTAAAGTGTCAGTCACTGACTGCCTCTCTCTCTCTCCCCATATGTTAAAGTCCTTTCCTGGCTCTCACACAACCAGAGGTGGATATACAGCAGCTTGGCAATGGAAGTGCAGTCATTGTGAGATCCTCTCTTTAGACGAAATTCAACCTACCGTTTGTGTGTTGTGTGTTTTTACTGCCTTTGGTGAGGGCCCTGTCAGATCAAACTTTTAACCACGGCAACAAAAGAACCTTGGATTTAAGAGAGAGCAGATGTCTACAGTTTCCTAATAGGTCTCGCTTAAAAAGTGCAGATGGTTCTATAGCGATGGTTCTTCTGATGATGGATCCCGGAGCCCTGAGAAAAACCAAACTGAAATCCATTGGTCTACCAGGAGGAAATATTTCGTAAGCATGTGCACACAAGCAGATATGTATTCATCAAGTCTTCCGTCTTTGCTCACATCTGACGGAATCACCCACCGCAGTGGCGAGATATTGGAATTTACCCCCCCCCCCAGGTCGTGTCGCTCTGTGACTGCGGTGGAGTCAGTCTGAGTTCAGAGTTCTGCACTGCAGCCAGGTGGACAGGAATAAGGACCGCCCACAACATACAGCTCCAGCACCAGGCTTCGGAGCCTCCTGCTCCCCACCGCTAGGCAGGGAAAGAGGCGCTCACTCACTAGGGCTTTGATGGTGACAACACCGCGGGGGGTGGGGGTGGAGCATGTTTCCAGTAGCATGTCCAGCAGCCGCTGTTAGATCTTCCTGTCTGCATCGTTTTTCTCCTTCCATCCGTGTGTCAGTTCTTTGGCCTGTTTCACTCGTTTATTTATGTCAACTGGGTGGCCTTCTGTCTATCCCTGTTCATCTCACAAAAACAATCCTCTCATCTCCAAGGAGCCTGTTGTAGTATCCTATTTACCACCCCATTCTCCTCTCCTTTCTTCTCTTCGCTTCTCTGTCCTCATCTCTCTTCTCATCTCCTCTATTCTTTTCTACTCTCTCCTCAACTTCACAACCATTTTTATATACTAATCTAAGATGGTTAGTGGAATTTATTGAACTTGTCACTGAAATGATTGTTCCAGTTTACGCTGTTTTTCAATTATTTGTCTTACTCTCGTAGTGATTCTGAAAGTAGTTTACAGTTGAATCAAAGTTTAAATTGTTGGAAATCCCCACACTGGCTGGATTCCAATGGGGAGTTATTGTTTATCACAATCGGTAACCCACTGAAACTGGTTCTATGAACAATATACACAAAGACATTTTGTAAAGTTCATGAAGGAAGACCCTAACCCATGAGCACATTTCACTTGTTCTCAAACACATGTATTTTTCATTCAACCTTTTTTGAAAACCCTACACACACTTCTTTGTAAAGCACAAATCAAGTCTTTGTAAAGCACAACTGTTAACATTTTGTCATGTAGAAAACACTGCCGGTTTAGTATAGCAAACCCTCATCATTGCAATTTTAACACCATCTTCACACAGCTGTTGAAGTGTAGTCACTAAGAAGCATAATTAGCCAGTAAACAATCATGATGTTGGAATTAATAAAAATGGCAAGAGGAAACTTTGTCTGTTTTGAAACAAGGTAAGAAAATCAGCGAGAGAGGTAGAGGAAGAATGAGAGGAAGTAGACGAGGGAACGGGAGACCAACAATGTTTTCTAATGACATTAATGATACGGTGCTTGACCATGTTCTTGTACATAGTATGACAATGAGGGAAACTGGGCTGAGTACAGCCAAACCTGAGCCCTTTCACTGTTACATCACCCATCCAGATTTCTTACTGTTTATTTATCCGAATACTGCGGTGACCACTTTGTTTTCTGTACTATGGAACAAATTATGGTTGTTGTAACGAGGAGAGACTCAGGGAACGGACACCGAGGGTGTGTTCAGGGCCCGGGAGGGCATTTTATTAACAAAAACAGAAAGGTGAGGGAGAAAGGAAAAGCCAAAGACACACAGACCTCGTGTTTGGGGAGGCAGGATCCACCTCGGGGCAGCCTCCCGGGGGGTTTGGGAATGGGTGCTGGTGATGTAGCTCTGGTGGCTGATCCGGCACCCTCCATCTCTTGGCCTCCTTCTTATGCCTGTCTTTTTCACCTTTCATCTCCTTTTTGCAACCTTCCAGCCTTCTCTGGTCCCACATTTCTCCTGTTACTTTTGGCCTCCGCCCCGAGCTGCTCCCTTGGAGGCCTAAAACACCCCTCCGACGAGGTCCCAAGAGGAGTGTCGGGGCAGGTCTGGCTCGTGTTGAAGGCCCCAGAAGGCCCCGGAAGCTACCACCTGTTTCTGTTGGGGTTGTTGGTGCTACACTGATTTGTGGTGTGTGGGCGCTTTTGCAACACATTATTGATTGTTACATACCTTTTTATAATAATGTTTTCAGTTCTTCTCACCAGTGTGCAACGGGGTATTCCATGTTGTTGCTGTATGACGCTTTTGTGTGACTGTTGAGGGCAAAGTATCATTTACATGCCAGATGATATGGTTTCGAGAAGAATGTTGTGTTAGAGGTCTGAGGATTGGTCAATATGGTGTGAGTTTCAACAAGTGTGTACAAATTCATCATGTCTACTCATCACTTTGCAATGCAGCATGTGACTTGTAGTCCTGATGTAGTATTAGAGAAGAAAATGGACCCTTAAAGTAAGGTTCGGTGATAGACTGTAATGCAAACCAACATCTGAGTAAGTATCCAAAACTCAATGAAGGCTTATCACCAGCAAAACCAGTAGTTCAATCTTCAGGATTACCAATTAAGACTGCTGTTCTTGACTGATTTTTTGGCAGAGTTATTTCTTTGAACTATGAAGCTCCATAGCTCACCTTAGCTGAACAACAAAATAACAAGGAACAACTTTCAAAACTGCATGGCATCCAGGTTTTGTATGACTGGAAGTCTTTTGTCCAAGTCTGTCAGGGTCTGGAGTCCAATAATGTGAACAGCAGGGTCTGGCCTGAGGTCCAGCTGAGACTCAACAACTAAACACTGGGCCTCGCCTCACTTCCTGCTTAGTGGAAGCTCTACAATCCAGGGATAGATTATTGTATTGTTGCAAATCCAAGTGTCTTTGGTTTCAATACAGATTTTTGTGTGTGTGTTCGCATCTTACTTACACACATGGGACCAGACCTGTAAAACCACTGCCAAATGCTGTCCCACCCGCTTTTGATTTGTGACTGTATTTGCTTTCTTATGTACATTTGCTAAATTAGCTGAGAGAATTGGGTCAAAAGCCATGATATGGTGCTACACATTATCTTCACACCCACACACACACACTTTGGGGAAGCATTTAACACTGTCTGTTTACTGGATATATACCAAATGGTTTTGTAAATTTTCCCAGCCCCCTGCACCCGGCCCCTGGTGGGTTGGTGCTATGGTCCAGTTGTTCTGCCTATCTCCATTACCGAACCTAAACAACAGCACAGAAGTTGTCTCTGTTTAGCCTCCGAGGACCTGCTCTATCTTCCTCTGTCTATCTGTTTCTGTCTACCTCTGCTAACCGAGCTACTTTCTGTCAGCTGTTAGATGAGCTTATGGAGAATCCTTTGTTTGAGTGTGACAATGCAAACTATTACTCCTCACCTTTTCATCCCTCCCAAATGTAGGAGAGTGAGTGTCCAGTCACTTTCAAAAAGAAAAGGTTTGACATTCTACCATACATGTCAATCCACCCCCAGAAAAACATTAAATATTTCTTTGCTTGGAAAAACACTATAGAATAAATTCAAGTAAACATTAGTACATTAAAAAGTAACACATATTTCTTGTGTTTTCCAATAGGTAATTCATATTTTGTGAAATGGCTAGAAATGTAAAAAAAAAAAAAAAAAACTGGGCAAGTTGTAAAACTGAACAGTATGAACAGTACTTAAAAGTCACTTCCAAATCCAGCAAAGTGCTTGCTCAGCATCTGGCAGAGTCATCTGGCACCAAATTACAGTCTTTGACCATGAGAAATCTTATAAGAATTGGCCTTGTCGGGCATGTTGCAGCCATGGGGAAATTCACTAGTTTCCTTCTGTCCCTCAAGGTAGTGATCTTTATGAACTGTTCACATTGACAGCTTTTTGGGTCTTCATCTGCATTTACTATCTTCAACTTCATGACTATCTTATAGCCATTAACACAGATATCAGTTACTTTTTGTAGAACACAATAAATGTTTCTTACTTTTTATTGTGGTAATGTATTTATTCAAATTGTATATAGTGTTGTTCAAACCAAAGAAACAGTTACTGGCCAGATATAAAGCAAAAAAAGAACTTCTCAGATGTCCTTAAACTTTTGAATTGCTTTGTAGACTTTCACCAAATCATGTTTTGTGTTTTGTGTTTCTGGGGGTGAATTGTCATGTTTCACTGAATGTCAAACTATTTTTTTATGGATAATGGACACTCACTCTCCTTAATTTTACTGGATTTTTTCAAGGCTTTTATTGACAGTCAGAATCAGAGGGAAACCAATGAGAATGTGACAAAAATGGCAAAGAGAAGAGCTGGGAAATATATATTCATTCCCACCATCATTTATCTTCTAAGTGTTGAGTCTTTTAAACACCCGGAGAACATCTAATATCCTATATTTAGGTCACTACAGATAGGGCGATGACATCCCATTAAACTAATCCCCCAGATCACCAAATCAGACAGTAGTGTATGGGCATACTGGCCTATAACACATCCATCTGTATCATCATGACAAAGTATTTACAGTATTTCATTCAGATGTCCTCAAAGCCATCCCATTAATATCATTTATTCCTCCAAATACCATGATGCAAAGCAGCTAACTCCTCTCTTCCCCTGTTATATAATATCTCATTGCCAGTAACCTAATTCACACAGATTTGAGCTAGGAAAGCTCTTTTCACCAAATTAAATATAGAATGTTTTTGATTCCTATATTGCAATTTAACTTCATGACTCCTTCACATGCTGATATTGGCTTTGGTATTATTGTTTAGACACCGTTCTAATCACCGAACCACTGAGGTAAACATTTTCTTAGCTAGCCATTCTGTCTAGAGAGCATTGCATTCCATGTGAATTTTGTAGTCTACTTTAGTCTCAATAGTTTTCTTCAACAATTTTCATGTTTCTTGCTAAACTTTTATATTAGAAAATGCAGAAAAATGTCACAGCATATATTTTGTATTATGTTTGCTTTAATTTACAATGTACTGTATTGCATCAAAATGTGTGGTTTTTGGTGGACTACCTCTTTAAGGGACTCAGGGAAAGTATCCTTCAAACACATGATGAATGATCTTTAAACAGAACCGTAGACTGCAGTCGTTTAATTAGTAGATTAATTCTGCGGCATTTCTTCTACAACTATTTATCTTCTGTGAAAGTACCACGAAGAAGGTACAAACTTTCATCAAATGATACTAATGACACTGCTTAAATTGCCCTTGTTACATTAAACTGAATGAATATGCATAGGAAGTGACATATGCACGACCCGTAAACACTCGACACTTCGGGGTACAAGCTGTTGATTCTAATGGGCCTAATAGTGGTTTCTGCTCCGCGGGCAGTTTGACTAGAAAAATCGAAAAGGTTCGATGTTTTCATGTACACAGGCCTTCCTGTTTATGTTGGGGGCACTTTGTCAAGGCAGGCCGAGGTGAGTCGGGTCTTTGATCACCGGGTCTGGGGAGGGGTATGGGGAGGGGGTCCGGAGGGCTGGATGTGGGGCTTTGTGATCGCCCCTGTGGGTCCAGCACCACGCCGCTCTGCAGGACCAACAGTCCCCTGCACACCCGGGTCGTGTCTGAACACACATTGGCCCGCTTCTCATTTCCTGATGCGGGGGTGCGGGACAATTGCGGAGCGGGCTGGGGGTGTTGTGTCACTGGGAAGGTTTGCATGATGCCACGTTCTCCTGAACACAATTGGCCGTGGAAAGATGTGGCGAACACACACACACACACACACACACACACACACACACACACACACGTAGCCTGAATGAGAAACCCGAAGCGTGACACTGGACAGACTTTCCAACTCTTCCATAATCAATTGACTGGGCGTCTTGCCAAGCCACTCCACACCAGTAGTACCACACACAATGTAACTCAACTGTACATTAACAACGTAGATAGAGTTACTGTAGAACCGCGCTGCTGATGGCTCTATATTTAGCTGCTATCAGAGCTGTCCGACAGACTAGCTATCAGTTCCAGGCAGGCTGTGGATTGTCATGCTCTGTGCTGAGAGTTCTGGCTGTATTCTGTTAGGGTCACATCTTTAACTTATAAACAGGCCCGCTAATTCATTTTCCTCTGTTCACTGAGTTGTCAACACCGCACCGCACTGGACCGCCACCTCCACAACACAGCTGGGAGCGGTTACACAGAAATCTAGACATGTTTGTGGTAGAAATTTACATTTTCCAGATTATTGCGAAAAATAAAAAGTTGACATGGACCCTTCGCACATTTTGGCATATGGTGTTTGACTGAGGGGCTGAAGTGGGGGACTGGACAGAACGGGGGGAACGGGCAGAGAGAATGATCATGTGTGTTTGGAGGGGTTGACAGAGAAAGAGAGATAATAACACTACTAATACTACTAATAAAAATAATATTAATAATCATAAGAATGATGATGATGATGATAATAAAAACAATAACAATAAGAAGAATAACTTGGGTTAAAAATAGGAGCTTTCTACTAACTGAAGAGCGCTTTATATTGTGCAGTAAGTGGAAAGCTCACCTCATCCACCATCGATTTTCATCGTCCTTCCGGGAGACGCACAACGACCAAGTGCCAGAACACTCACCCCACACCAGCTATGAGGCGGAGGGGTGGTCAGTGATACATGAACGGGAGGGACGATTCCATGGCCACCATGGCAAGAGGCCCAGGTTGGGAGTTTAGCCAGGACGCCCGCGTTAACACTGCGACTCTTACGATAAGCGAATTTCAGTGACCACAGAGGATTCGGACACCCATTTAACTTCCCGTTTTGACAGTCCGTAGCTACCCTACACACGGCAATGTCCTCTTCACTGTCCTGGGGTATGGGGGTTCAAAGTGGAGACCAAAGGAAAACCTCTGCTACACCTCCAACACCACACTGCAAAAAATTTTGCCAATGGAACAAGACGATTTAACTATTCTTGAGGAGATATTTGCTTGAAATAAGTTAAATAATTTGCCAATGGAACAAGACAAAATTACACGATATTCAAGGCATATTTTCTAAAAACAAGTGGCATATTCTAGCTTGTTAAGAAAAAACTACCTTATTTTAAGGATGGTTAGATTTTTTAACCTGAAAACAATTTAAATATACTTGATAAGACAGATATTTTTTGCAGTGTCCTTCCGGCTCCATCCGGTCTCCCATCCAGAGACCGAAAACGACCGATCCAGCTTAGCATCCGAGGTCAGCCAACAGTCGGTTACAAGGGTGCTGCTGGTCGCTGCTGCAAATGGGTCTGGTATGATTTGCAGGGCTGAATGTCTGGTTGTGCCGTGCCTGACAGTGTGTCGAGGTCTGGTATGGTAGGGCCGGAGTGCAGGATTTCATAATGGGACCTGTTTAAGTCTATTCGAATGTATTAACAGTGTGTGTTAAAAAGTAATTCGATTCCATCAGGATAACAGAAGGAATATGAGTTGACTTTCTGAATGGGTCTGGGTGTTCAATCATCTAGGCAAATGTATTTACTTCACACTGTAAAATGAATAATTACGTCATAAGACATACGGCTTAAATTTGAAGCTAGTACTTGCAGGAACAAAGACTTAGCTTTTAGGACAGTAGTCTAGAGCGGCCAAGGAACACAACCAGACACCAGGGGCATATTCCTTCCATGTATAACATCAAAAGCTCACCGGCCTTACCACACCCAAAGTAAAGAAACAAGGATATCCAATCAGAGGGAACAAGCCAGCCCTCTCAGGAAAGAGTTACACCTATATCTGACACCCTGTGGTACACCAGAGAGACTACATTCCCTGGACTGACAATTATCCAGCATACAGTAGTTGAGAGTTCATCCAAAACAGATGAGGATTTGTGCAGATTTAATCCATTCATTTAGATGACATGAAAGGTCCCCTCAGAGAACTGGTTTCAGACCAATCATGATGCAGCAGTGTTTTAACTCTCATTTTAATAGTCAGGTACCTAAATAATGGAACAGCAGGATGTGAGGGAAGGGGCGGTGCTTGTCATCTCATCTAGGGGGGAGGGCAGATCTGAGTCTTTTTGAGCTATAGCCCATAGAGTTAGAAATGTAATTTTATGGTCTGAAACTACGACAGGACACAGAGCATCTCAATACAAAATGCAGCTGAGACAAGAATTTGTACAGCTAACAAACACATTGAAGGACTTATGGTACAGCCCACTCTCGCCATCTAGTGAAAACACTGTGCAACACCACCCTGGGTCTGGGTTCTCTCACATCCAGCGGGGGAGAGCAGAAAAAAAATGTTCTTGCTTTGGTATGTTCCATTACATGAGTTTAATAAATATTTAGTTGAATAATGTATATATCAGAGCAGGGAGCAGTGGAAGGTGTGTGTGTGTGCACGGATTTCACACGCTCTGTTTGCTCAGATGGTAAGGGAAACAGAGCTCTCCCAGTTCTCTGTGGTTTAACAGTGCCCTGCTATAATGGAGAGGGTGGACAGTCTCTCATAGAGGGAAGAGTAAAACAAAAGAAACACACAGGCAGACAGACAGACAGAGGGGCAGACAGACAGGTAGACAGAGAGGCAGACAGACAGACAGAGAGGCAGACAGACAGACAGAGGGGCAGACAGTCAGGCATACAGAGAGGCAGACAGATAAACAGACAGAGGGACAGACAGACAGACAGACAGACAGAGGGGCAGACAGACAGGCAGACAGAGAGGCAGACAGACAGACAGAGAGACAGACAGACAGAGGGGCAGACAGTCAGGCATACAGAGAGGCAGACAGATAAACAGACAGACAGAGGGGCAGACATTCAGGCAAACAGAGAGGCTGACAGGGAAAGGGAGGGAGAATGCTGGGTGTTCCTGGCAAGGCAGAATGTGAGACATAATGGTTGCATTGCTTGCCAATGCCTTGATGATTCAACATATCCAATGGGCTGGCTAGCTGTGGTCATGATTACAAGAATAACTATGGACGATCTTCTCAAGTTGCCCTTTCATATACAATATTCCATAACGCAACAATTAAATCAATGCCCTTTGGATGCTACAAGATTGTGAGTCGGTCAACAACCTAACCAGACAGTAGGTGTGTTGTGTTTGCTGAACAGCATTCCTGCAAACACGCCATCCTATTCCAGCTGGTAGTCTTCGTATTGAATCACCATACTCTTTTTGTTTTACCAGTGCTGTCGCCCCTCTGAATGTTTGGCCCAGTGCCCCTCAGATAGTCTGCTGTATTCCAAGATTCGGAGTGAGTGAGGAGCGTTAATTGAGCATTTCACTGTTGAGGTAATTTATTGAAAGTGGGAACTTGAGTCACACAGAGATGGGCTCTGTTCATTCACAACACGAGCACAGGGATAAAAGCCCGCAGAAGTGTATACATAAACAGAATGGACCCTGAAGTGTAAAAAGCTGTGAATGGGGCTCCTGGCTCTTTCCTCTCCTTTTCCCCTCCTCTAAGCCGCCTCCATGTAATTCAGCCCCACCTCCATCAACACCTCCTTAATGACTCCATTCTGCCAGCGTGCGTTTATCTGCACTCCATCTCTCGTCTCCCTAATGTAGCTGTCTCAACATGCCTGCAGAGAGACGGAGGAGGGGTGAGAAGGAGAAGAGAGTTCCGGGAAAAGTAGAATAACAGTGCCTCGGGGGAGCGGTCGCGCTCTTCTCTCGCGCGTGGAACACAGGCATTTTCTTTTGTCACCCTCTCTGACAGGACAGTGGAGAAGCAGGGGGACAGAGGAAGACCGGGGAAGAGGTGTACCTTGGGTAAAGAGGGAGCGTGGGGCCATGCAGCCTTGGTGAAAGTTTAGGATCTGGAAAGTGTTGGGACAGAGAGACGAGAGCCTCCCAGGCCCAGATCTCCCAGCTCTGCTAACAGGGATTTGGCCTCCAGAGGCACATAGTATGGGAGCCTCAACTCTAACCCCAATGAGGTCATTGTACCAACAATCAAACGTAAAACAAACGTGACCAGAACTAGAGAATAAACACGGAAGTCAATAATTAAAAGAAAAAATATTTAGAATCGACCGTCGTTAAGCCAAATCATTCACTAGGTGACAAAAGAACAACTCATATCGGTGACGAACATGTATATTGTGCCAGCAACCCCCCCCCACTCTTCGATGCCTGAGGCACTCAATATACCCATATACCATAGAGTCATGGTGGCTTGAAATCACAATCTCTCAGCAAGGGCGACTCTGGGGATATTAAAGCAATGGGAGAAATATTGCATTATAATACAGTTATGAAAACATGGTTAACAAGGGAGCCACGGTATCAATAAACCTTTCAGCGCAGTCCAACAGCTGCTGCCTTGTCCGTGCTGTTCATTAACATCATTACTTAATATTATGCTAAGTCATTCATCATCTGTCCCGGGGTAACAGTGGATTTACAGTATCATCAAATTAGCGTTGGAAGCGATACTCCTATAATGGTGTAATGTAGCATACTTATAAGGCTGTGTAAGAATGCATATGGAGGTATAACAATGACTTGATGGGTTATTGGATGCTGGTTTTGAAGCTCATGCATATGATATGACCATGATAAAATTGTATTTTGGTTTAAGCCAAAATGTAAGTTATGACACAAAAACATGAGACAAAATTCAATGCAAAACAGACCAAGATCTAACAGAACACCAGAGAAATTAGATGTGGCTTTCCTTAGATCCAATAGAATACAAGACAAGGCAGACTGACCCTAGCCCTCCTGCACATTAACTATTGCAGCGTAGATACTGGGGAGGATTCACACTAATCACTGTGATTCATTCTGATTTCCCTGAAAACTGTCAGCCATTCCGTCTAAGCCACTCTGCGGCCAGAATCCTCACTCGTACAAAATCATCTGAACAAATTACATCCATTCTTATTGGTCTTCACTGGCTTCCAGTGCTCTACCGAATTGAATTCAAGGCCCTTCTCCTCACCTGCAAAGCCCTCCATAATCTTGCACCTACAGTACTTACCTCTCCGACCTCCTGCCTGGCTATGTCCCCTCTCGCTCCCTCCACTCTGCCTCTGCTGGTCTTCTTGTCACCCCCCCCTTTCCGCCTATTAACTATGGGTGTGAGGGCTTTTACCTGCTCAGCACCTAGGCTCTAGGACAGGGGTGGGCAATATTTTTCACTGGGGAGCCACATTGAAAATGCCAGAGAGCATCGCGGGCCAGATAACTTTTTTAACCAACATGCTTAAAAGACACACAGCATAGCTAACTCTGTTTACTTGCATATTACATTTATGCATATTTCTATTCCATGCAACATAATTTTCATAATCTACCTTAATTTACTTTAACAATGTTGTTTGTATTATACTCTGTTAACAACTGTTATTATGGCAGGCAAAGGCCTAAGAAATCCTTTTTCAAGGTTATTACTCAATGGAAGTGTTGCAACACATACTTGCCTTAAAATTTAATTTTCAATATAACAGAGTAGGCTATATTACATAAGGTATATCGTTAACAACAGTTATTAGGGCAGCCATAAGTCTATCCCAGCCAACATTGGTATGTGGGCACCATATGGGTAGTAAATGGGTCCTATATGGGATTGTCCTCGGGTTTCATAATGGCCCCATGTTAATTGCACATATGGGTTTCATGCAGGATTACACTGGGTGTTAGCTGGGCCCCAAATGGGCAACATACGCAAGACCATCCTGGTCCCATCTTCAAGCTTTTATCACTTTTGAAGTTTTTCACTCAATGCAAATGTTGGTATAATTGCGGTTATCTAAGTTCTTCCAGTATATTTTTTGTACTACATGCTTTTAACAACAAGCTATTCCGGCAGCCCAGACCCAAGAAATCAACTTTTAGGGCCACTCACTCATTATGAACAGGAGTGCCTTGTGTGGGCGTTGATAAGAGAGGTAGTCAGGAGTCTGTTGAAGCAGCGTGCGGTACTGCTACTACTCAGTCAGTGAGGCTGGATCTATGCTTGGACTTGTTGAATTTTAGCATCGGATGACAGTTTTTTGTATTTTGCCGCATGCTCGCTCTGGAAGTGCCTCTGCAATTTGTACTCTTTAAAAACTGCGACGTTAGCTTTACATATTAATTAAGGAAGTTGCTTTACCTGTGACATCTGCAAATAAATCTTTTTTTCCGTCCGTCTTTTTTAAATACCCTGTTTTCGTTATCAACTTTTCTTAGACAGGCTCATTTTCAGATATCGCTAGCCCTCAATTGCGTATAGTATGAACAAATGATAACTTCCGTGCGTGGATTGTGATGCTGGCCCATATCTACGTATCATATCAACGCAAATAGATTGTTTCTACTTAAACGTATTTCAAACGGACAGTATGATACTACTGTACTTATTATGGGAGTGCCACGAGACTTTTAGTTTGAAATAAATACGCAGCAGTAAATAAAGTAACGTAATCTGCAGAGCTCGTCAAGTATTTTTTTTTTTTAAAGATTTAGATGTATCCTTAAGTAGCCTTATCTTGCCCAGGTCTGCTCTAGGACGTGCTTCCTCCACGCATTCTACATGCAGACACAATTAGTTCACTTAAAAAATTACTAAAGACACATCTTTTCTAGAAAGCTTAAATCTCTTGTTTCATTTTTTTTTATTTGACATTTTGTTACACCCCACTGCACTACAACAGACACCAGGTTGTAGTATTTTTTCCTGTCTGTGTAAATGGTGTCTTTACTATGTAAGATGTTCTTGAGTGTTCAGAAAGGCATTCGCCAAATAAAATGTATTATTATTATTATAATTAACTAAGAAGTGTGTGTTGGAAGTACTTGAGGAGCAATAACCAACTATAGCCACTAGAGAGAGCTACTGCGCTAGTTAGAGATCATCATAACATCTCCACAAACTATACACTCGAGTTAAAAGTATTGGTACCATTTCACTTTCTTCAAATAATTTATTTTATAAAGAAAAATATTGAAATTGACTTGAGTATTTGTCTCCACAATTCTTCCTTTTACTGTTATATTACAGAAACGTTTCTCTTGCAGCCACGTCGAAGGAGGTGGTCTACAGTGGCATGGTCATTAGACGTCTTGATAACATTATGTGGTAACTGGTTAACTAAGGTCTATGGAGGTGGACTTGTAGCCTTGAGATTCTCCATGCTTGGCTACAATCTTGTGTCTGACCTCCTTAGACAATTCTCTGGTTGTCTTTCCTTTCTCTCTGCTTGCTATGGTACATAGTGACATAAAACAGAAGAATGAGTCTAGTCGAACTAGTAGAGTGAGTGATTTTCATATTTCAGGCACCTGCAAGTCACCACAGATGAGTTCAATTCCAAGGTAAAGGATCACCTACTTAAAATCTAAATATTTCTAACTACCTCTAGAAGGTGCCGATAACGTTGTCTGGACCATTTTAGTATTTCTGGATGACAAAAGATCTTTGAATTTCAATAGTTTTCTAGATTAAATGGTGCATTATTTAAATACAGTGCAGCCGTGCCGACGCTTTCAACCACGACTGTATTGTTCTCGAAAATAAAAGACACTTCATGCCTCAAAACCTCCACCAAGGCTCCACTATGTCTAGCTGTTGCAGCTAAAGCTTGAGAACATCTAACACACTGTACAGATTAGCCTACTTCTGAGTATTTTCGTTACTGCGTCTAAAATAAATGACACGGCAGAATTAACTAGGCCAACGGTAGTACAATGGAGTGACTCATGGTAAATGTTAAAACATTAAACACAATCCCTGTCAGTTCCAATTGAGCCAAAGTGAAGAAGCTGGTTGCGCAGCCTGTTGGATTGGTTGAGATGACTCATCAAGCGTACGCCTTCTAAGCGGCCCCAAAATCATTACGCTGTTAGAGAAACCACAGGCAGACCCTAAAGTGTCAATCCTTTCTGAACACTGAATGAGAATGAAAGATGGGCTCTGTCCTTTGTCGTCCTCCTTCCTAACGTTCTTCAGGGAACCATGTGAAAGAAGGACTTTGTGGTGGGGTGCTGGAGCAGGACGGATTGGGGTGGGTTAATGATGTTGAAGGGGTCACGCTGCCAGGAAACGGGGAGGGGCAGCAGAGGGTGGGAGATGGGGGTGTTTCCTGCTGTGGGTCAATTACTCCAACAAGATACAATGACCACAGGATTCCACACCGGCAGTCACACACTTACGACATGACTGCTATATTCTAAAGGTGTGGGGCTGTATCTACTTCAGCGGAGTCCCAAAAACTGTTCACATCTCTGCATGGAGTTTTGCGCAAAGACTATTATAGGCTACTCTAGTTAATACTGGCTCACAAATCTATCTCTAATTTTGAAAGAGTGTTTTTATTCAGCAGTAAAATTCATCCGACTCTAAGGAAGGAAGAAGATAAAGACCCTAATTGCCAAAATCCTGAATTATCCCTTTAACAGGGTGAACAGGGAGAGAGACAACGATTCTGTTGGCTTGTGGTCCTGGAAACAATATTCCCTCTGTCTAGTCCACTAACTTCCTCACAGTGACATCTCTCTCTCCCTCACACACACACACACACACACACACACACATTAAGACACAGCACAATGTTCTTGATACTCTCACATTTGGTTGATAGGGCTTACTCCTGCTGTTCCAGCTGGTCGGTGGGATGGAATGAGATGGGTCCGTGTTGGGTGCCAGACTGCAATGATGCCTGACCCATGAGTTCTGTTTGAAAAGGAAAATTACCAGTTGACCACAGGAAGGGTCTGTTGTGAAAAATCCAGGCATCTTTTTAATTTGACTTTTATTCACTGTCAGGTTCCCTATAGACTAAGACGTACACACACATGCATGCACGCACACACACACACACACACACACACAAAGGCAGTCACCACAGTTTATTTATGTGTGCTCTTTCTAACAAGTACTGAAAAATATTTTATATATTCAAATCATGTCGCTCATTCTGTTTCCCTTCTCGTAGGATCATGCTTCAAGATCATGTTGCATTACAATTTCAAACAGATGCTGTCCCCAGTCATGTTTTACTATCAACTCTCAGGGTGCCTGGTTATGAAAAGCCAACTGACATTTACTCATGAGATGTTGAACTGTTACACCCTTTAATCACCATGGTTACCACTGGACCATGCTATTACAGTTTTTTCTGATGGCTTAGGCACATTTTTTGTAACTATTGGCTATTTTTGCAAAACTCTACACACAAATAAGAAAACCTTTCACCAAATCAGCAAAACATTGTAGTTCTCTTGCAAAAGCTAATAAACCTTGCTTAACTCTTCAAACCTTCGTAAAAATGATATTTTCGTATCAAACAGTTAACACAAGCCATCACATTAATAAGCACATAATGCGCCAACTACACACTGATGGCGTGAATAAAAAACACATCTGGATTTTGCTTTCTCTGTGCACAAGGTAGGCTATGTCAGTTTGAGGTCATACTTTTGTCATAGTTCTGTAAACATACAGGGATCCAAACTTCAAGTATTGGTGTTTATTTACACACATCAAAACAAACACAAGTGTTTTTTTCCAAGTCAAAACACAAAATAGTAATTTCACTGAGGAGAAAAAAAAAAATCAGTCTACATCCTGTCGTCTCTCTGGGTCTGGCCACAAAATTTCGTCTACATGACATGCAATGTCCTCTAGTCCAAGGCACCGGGGAAAATATCTTCTGGAATGCCGTATCCAGCCCTGACATGATGCCTGGTCAATAACCCCACATGCCTCCTCCATTGCCTGTAAAAGGGCAATGCGTTGATGGGGATGATGGTCATAGACCTTCCAGCACCAGGCAGAGAAGAACTCTTCAATTGGATTCAAGAATGGAGAGTATGCGGGGAGGTTGAGTACAGTGAAGAGTGGGTGATCTGTAAACCACTTGCGGACCAAAGCAGCCCTATGGAAACTAACATTGTCCCATATGATGACGTATCTGGTCTGCTCTGGTCTCTGAACATTAGTGAGCATTTCATGTAAGGTGTCCAGGAATGTAATGATGTGTGCAGTACAACACCATTTTGACTTATAACTGCACACATAGTTATGTTCCCACCACGTTGTCCTGGGACATTGATTATGGCACGGTGTCCAATAATGTTACTGCCACATCTCCTTGTTTTAGTGAGGTTAAAACCTGCCTCATCCACAAAAAGCAGCTCATGACCCATGGCATCTGCCTCTAGCTCCATCACTCTCTGGACAAGACAAAACAAATGCAGCACAGCAGG